>JAOTAV010011198.1:0-26989 GCA_026546445.1 Cyclargus thomasi | reverse complement strand
TTTTTAGTTTGTTTTGTACTATTTTAGTTTTTTCCTTTGGAAGTCGGTTTAAATTTTTTGTTAAAAAATAATAATATTGTATTCATTTATATGTCTTTGAAGAATCCTGGATTTCTTTGGTCACGTCGCAAGAAAGGATGGTTATAACCTTGATCAGTTTATGATTACAGGCAAAGTCGACGGTCGCCGCCCAAGAGGCCGGAGTCCGATCAGCTGGTCTAACCAAATACGCGTGAGGCTAGAAACCCGTTTTTCACGATGCTCTCTACAGATGGCGTGATGTAGTCACCGCCAAACTCCTACAGGGAAATCACTACCCTCAGCAATAAAGATCACGACGCGAACGCGAGGAGGAGGACATTATGTAAAGGTTAAGGACCTGTGGATAGATCATCAAAAGTTTTATCAGCAAGCGGTGAAACAGACGTTTCATCTAAAAGGATTTTAGTTCCAATTAGTGTTAATAAAGCTACTATGAGGTAAGAATTACAAAAGTGACCAGGCAGAATTTTAAAAAGTGAAAGAGTTTTTCATTTAATTAATTTAAAAATAAAAAAGGACAGAAAAAAGGTATAACATTAAAAGTTTTTAAGGCCATTGACTTATCAAGTAACCTTTTGTTTTGGATGCCTTTAAGTGCGCCGTTTAAAAACCGTTTTCCTTTGAATTGAAACAGTAAAAGAGAAGTGTACCGAGAAAAATACGAATATAAAAGATATTTAGAAAATTGAGGATCGAATAAAAGCTAGATGAAATTAGCATCTAGACTCAGCCTCAATGCATTGTGTTTTATTTTAGTAGATGTTTTATAAAAATCTCGTTATTATGTTTTGGCCGAAAATTATAATATTTTGTAAAAATACAGATGTTTGGTTTATTGCACAGGCTACAAAAATTCTGAAAGAGTCTGAATGAAACTTGATTAAATTTTGTAGGAACTGACCTGGGAAAACAGGCACTTTATGTTAAACGCTAGAAAATGTACGGTTTATAAGTTACAGGTAGACCCGACAGCGTTATCCTGCCAGTTTTAATTTTTTAAACACACTTTTTCTGTCGTGTCGTCGACTGGGACGAGTTTAGTGATAAACACATGTACACAAACATTATTAATGTAATAAAAATTAAAATCACTTATTTCTGAGTAAATTTTAATCAAATGTTTTTAGAATGTCTACATTAGGGATTGCAAATCCCGCACCGCGCGATCCCACAGCTCCGTGGACAATAACCACAATCCTACGACCCACAAGTCCAACAACATCACTATTTATCAGTCACTAGGTTTACTACAATAAAAGCATATCATACACGTGCTTATTATTTCCAAACTCCTTCAAAACACCGAAATTATTATGTTATATTTTTTGTGATAAATTATGATATACTACAGCTTTAATTGTTTTAATGCGCTAATCTCAAAAAGTACTGGTTGGAATTGAATTTTTTTTTTGTCATTTATCGAAGAAGGCTATGAGCCTAACGTTACGAGCAATAGGCAGTTAAAAAAAATATATTGTGAAATCGGGATCTTTTGTTTTTTCAAGTGTTATATTTAGAAAAAACGATGACCGGGTCAGATCGTTTTAAAATAAAATAAAATTGTCTAATAAAAAGTTGATCCATCCAAAGAAATGATTTATTCCCAGAAAATGAAATTTCCTCCCTGATAAAGGTCCCTAGCCAATTGATCTGTACCTTCCCGAAACAGTTTAACAAAGCGAGAAATTTGCACATTCCCAGGCGACTTCTAATTGCATTTATTGATAACGTCGACGTAAAATATGAGGTCGTGCTCAATTTATAAGGCCCAGTCATTAGCTGTTGAAACTGATAAAGAAATACTTATATCTTTCCGAGCCCTCATTTTCTTTTTACTCACTAGAAGTTATTACTTTTCTAAGAAAAACGACGAGATACGAAATTTCCACCTGTGACAGTCTAGAGGTCTATTCCCGAAACTGATTCGATTCTTAATCCGATGCGACGTAATATCGATTTTGATCTAAGCAGGCTACAAACATATGGAATTCCGTTTCTATATTTTACGCCGAAAAAATCCATTAGAACTGTTGATCTGACTTGGAACGTAATATTATTATGTCCCTTTGTTGTCGTTTTTTTTATGAAATTAGGAGGCAAGCGAGCATACGGGCCACCTAATAGAAAGAAACTGGCGTCGCCCATGGGCACATGTAACATAAGCGTTGCCAATGTTAATAAAGAAACAGGCTACGGGTGTAGGAACCGTGAATAGGGATAGTTAATTAGTGTAGGAAGATTTGGCCTCCGGTAAATCCAATGACGCTCTTTGTGACTATAAAATTTATTCCAAAAAAAAATCTAATTCATTTACATTTTTCCAGAAATATAAATAGACATAAAAAGTCAGCAGTCCGCTGACTTTATTTGCTTTGACGTTTTTAATATAACAGAAAAACACAAGCCGACCTTATTAGTGAAATAAGCTGTAAAAATTTTAGTTCCTATGGGTTATTATTGTTATATTGACATACTTGGTGAGCGCTGAACAGAAAAATTTGTTTTAGAAAATACCTCCAGCTTACTCTAGCAGCTTTTAAAGGGATCATTCTGGCAACACTGGTTGGCTGAACAACTTGGCACGCGTGCCACATCAAATATTCTGTTATGTTCGTCTGCCAAGCATGAGCAAGGATTAAATTGTGTCTATACTATGCACAATACTCATCAAATACGTTATGTTGTGACATTCGAATCAACAAACAAGGTAAGGTTAGCTCGTTGAGACGGTTGCAGTAACCTGAACTTATATTTAACGAAAATCTTGTATCGAAATAACAAAGTACATCTTCCTTTATATATTAACTAGCCTTCAATGATATGGGCACGGCACAACTAGTTATAATATATTTATAGTCACTTCACATCGTCAGTTTGGTTCCGTGGTTAGTACCTAAAGGACTTGTGTGACCGGTACTACACAACGGATTTTAAACGGATTTTATACTTTACACATATTTGATGTTTTTTACTATATGATACACATCCGAGACCCAGGAATATTGAAAAACTTTTGCTGCGACGGCGGAAATTGAACCTGTGAACCCCGGCTTAAGCTACCAACCGACTGAGTCACAAATATAATTGTAAATAAAAGCCATCAAATAGATTTAAATTTGCCGAAGGGATTAAATTGGGACATAAATATAGCCGAGATCATAATAATTTATTGGCTCGACCGGAGTGTTACCACGGCCTCAAAGAAAACCGATTTGGATGACTGAAGATGCTTTCTCTTAAGCAGCCATGTACATAAACCGCATTTTTATCTACAATACGTAATACTGTATATATTTTTCTGTGGTCGTAGTCAGTGCCGCCCGTGTATTTTAAATCCCTAGAAAGTCTCATCTTGACAAATTAATCGTTAGTCTTCGTAACGAAGTTTAGCTTAGATGGGACGCACTGGGGACTAAATGTTTCCACAAAACTCATCCCTTATCCCGCCAAGGGATTTCGGAGCCCTTTGGGCACTTTGCTAGGGCAGCTACGAGGAACTACGAAATTCACTTGTTCCTTAGGGTCACTTCACATAGATGATGATAAAATTTGGAACTTCGCAATAACTACTAAGTTTTTCTATTTAATGGCTCATTTACCACTTACATCGAGAATTTAACCAAAAAAGAGAGCGGAAATGTTATGAGTTTTTTCGAAAAAAATTGCGCCCAAAGCCACTGCGCTCTGATTGGTCGGAAGTATCAGGGTCACTTACACACAGGTCTCTAATTGGTGCGTACAGTTTTAGCGCGAGCGTTAGTTGGTTGGCGGTCAATTTATCTGTAGTAATAAACTTATAAGTTTCGGACCCGGATGGCTAACATTACTTCTCTATTGGTTAAATTATGCTCGATGACAACTTATAACAGCTAAGTAACGATTTGGAATGTGAATTGACTTTTATCTATTTTGGGTTTTGTATACAAATGTCCATTTCGATGTTACAACTTTCAGTCCCGTCGACTTCATAAATATTATAATTGAATCTTAGTACACCTACAGAATTCAGTGAACGAAAGATTTTTACATAAATTTAGAAAAGTTTTAGCCAAATAATCAATATATATTTTTTTCATTCAATCAACCTACCCAATAAAATCTTATAAATTAAAAATATTTACTATTTTTCGACTAAAAAATAGTGAATGTTTTTACTATATTTTAGCTCGAGCGTTTCGTGCGTGATAGCACTTAGCCTATCTAACAAATTAGTGTAGAATAAATGTCTTAAGTACTGTTAATAAAACAAAAGGCACTTGAAAACATACGGTACACCGTAAATACTAATCATAAATATTTGCGCACAACTAGTGAGTTACGGTGAAAGTTCGAGTTACGAATTCTGAAGTGTATCGGAAACTTAGGATGCAGGATATCAAAATAAAACAGTAAAACCTCCGTGCGCCTCGACGAAGTTTGGAAAGCTTAAATTATTTAGTTACCTACTCATTAACGTTACTTGAAAACTTTTTCAGATGCTAAACAAACGAGTATTACGGTGCGGTTTTAACTTTAAACCGCGCCGTAGTCAAAGTGGAAGCTGCCTAGCGAAAGCTTAAAACGAGCTTAGCTTTAAGTGTGCGCGTTAAAGCTCAAGCAGTCAGATATTATCTCCTATAAAGAAAATATCAAAGTTTGATGAAGATAAGAAACTATCTAGTATTATGTAGGTCTTTAATGCTTTTATCTCTTAACTGGATCGCTTTTAAAATAGAAAATACTGTGGGACTTTTATAAGCAGTGTTCGTTAATGTAGGTCGTTGGTATTTTTAAATTTTCTTAACTGTTTTTATGATTGAAGACATTAGGTTTTTAATATGAAATAGTAATTTACCACCTTATTCGTAAAAATATTAGAGCAATATTTAACTACTCACAGCTCGCTGTCCCTTTCTGTCGCGTCACGTTTTAAATATTCCAAAAAGGGACAGCAAACCTTGATTAGTTAAATATTGCTGAACTATTTTTATGAATAAGGGGGTTAGTAATTTTGTTTTACTGTACAGTCTATAAATATAAAACAAAGTCGGGTTTGTTACATCACTTACAACTCGAGATATGCTGAAGCAATTTTCAAGGTTATGATTCGTTGGATTTGTCTCCGCCCCGAATAGCAGAATTCATCTTAAAACAATGAAAACCGATATGTGCAATAAATACTTAATCATATCGATAATTTCTCATTTGATTGTTATATGTCAAACATTTGCCAATCCAATCCTGTCAAATGTTGTAACTATTCATGTTCGCGTTCAGAAATTTATTTTGCGTAAAATGTCTCGAAAGTTCATTAACTTTATTAATATTTGTTTATTTTAGACATTAATTTGTGTAAATTATTTATTTATTTTGTAATTATTAAGTATTTATTTCCGAAAATAATACCTAAGATTTTTTCTGCAGATTAACAAATATGTAAATGTCTCTTTATAAGAGTCTATAATTTTCTTAACCAGCTATTGTATTGTGTCGAAAGTTTTGTGCGAGTGCAGAAACGAGAAATCGTCGAGCTTATCGTACATATGAACAGAGGAATAATCTTCGAAGTGCAAGAAGTTTGCCGGGTCAGCTAGTTTATATTAAAATAGAGTAAGTCTAAACACTGTATCTAACTAACATATCAGAAAGTATTCTCAAAAGAATAATTTTATATGATTTCGTCAATAAATTTTCTACTTTAATAGTTAACAAGTTAAACACGATTAAATATGAAAGTCTCATTGACTTTTATTTCTGGTTTACACGTATTAGGTAGATAAGTAGTTAACTTATTTTTAAGTAAATTTTGTGATTACATGCAGTTATTACCTTAAAGTTAAGTTAAAATTTTGTTACCTACTTATCAACTTAATACGTGTGAACCAGATGCTTTTCTTGACAAAAATTAAAACAAGACTCAACAGCTTGTCACTACGGTTACACCGTAGTTTAGGTCCGAATGTTAATCCAATTTTAGAGAATTTTTGTCTTAATACAATCACGTCCTGTGTTTGCGATGATAAATAATGAATAAATTGTAGATAATTTATATAGTATTCTTATGGTGAAACTTGAAACGTATCTCAGTTTCAAAAATTATCGGCCTAATCCAGAGGATAAACTGCTCAATGCTTTTGGGATTATCCATGCGCGGGTTTCATCCCGATGTTTGCCTTTAGTGTACGAGCATCCGTAGTAGTTACTTGAGATAAGAAAATATGTCATGCACAACGCAAGTTCGGCGAACTTCCAAGCTTTTGAGTGCGTACCGAAGGTCGATCATCAGCATCACACCGATGCTCTACCGCAGATTCTCAATTATTGACAGAATAGTAATTAAAAAGGCTCCTAACGCAGAACTTGAAAGAAGTTACCACGTAAAACATGTACAACCATTTAAACAGTTATTGATTGTCAATGATGCCGATCACGTATTCTTAGGAACACTGACACTCTTTTCCTTAAGCGAGGTACGGGTTTTCAATACCAGAACAAGCAGTTAGTTCAATTACATTTTGTTTGTTTCTACAACTCTTCGAGTTTTTTAAAGCTGATACTATAAATTATGTATTGCACTTCGATCTAAAATATTGATAACCTTTTAATTAAAAAATCTATTCGTCTCTCGTTTTAGGTGTAAAGAAGAAAAACTACCCTCATCTCAATATTACAATTTATAGTTTTGCCGTATGACAATTGACACATAAGCAAAAACTAAAATATTGCAGCAAAAGTAAATAAGTGTATTATTTATATTTTTTAAAACTTACGTACTTCTGCTACTTTATACTTGCTTAAAACTGTTTACATATCAATTTGCCAGTCAGTAATATTTTACTGCTACCAATTTGGGGAGGAGCGGCGCCTCTTAAAAGATAGTTCTGAAAAGAGCGCAACGGTCAATACTGAAATTAATTTTAAAGAAATTTCTGGTACCCTACAACAAATGTTTTTTAAAGATATAGATGTACTTACATTTCGTGCTATTTTTATACTCCGGGTAATTGTTAAGGAGCTATACTTAAATCTCCTGAATACGTTAATAATTTTGCACCTTCCTTTGCCACATATATTCTCAAGTTTTGCAAGATTTGCCCCATATTTACACCCATTCATATACAATAAAGTAAACCAGAAATGTATGATACAAAATAGCTCACTAATGGAAAAAAAGTGAAAGTACAAACTCGATAAAAGGTGTCGATTATGAAGATAAAGAAAATATATTAAGAAAGATATACAGATAGGAATAATCACATATGCATACACAAAAACACATACACACAGATACTCAGCGCATTTATCATTTTTAGTTTTTTTTTTTTAACTTATGGTATTGTTATTTCGGTGAGCTGCAGAACAAACTCAGCCTAATGCAAACTTTATACTTTGTTACATATTGGTGTCAATATATTAAGTATTTTTCGAACAATTCCTTAGAGCAATACCAAGACCTATTGACGATGTCACGTTTCCTAAATTCGTTAACACAGGAAAATTTAGATTTTAGCTGATGTCCTCGTTTCGAGAGTATTCTGAAGAGTTCCAGGAAAATGGAGCACGATTTCTAACCATTGAACACGGACCGCAACGGAATCTTGAATGCTCCCAGCTTATTGCAAAGTTGTTGATGACTCGACGTGACTGGATGAGTGGAGTGGTACAGATGAAGAAATAATATTTCTTCCAGGTCAAAGGATCACCACACGGCCGTTTATGGTTTATTAATCATAAAATATTAAAATATATTGCAGAACATCCATAGCGTGCAAAATTTTGATTTGTTTGAATAAAAATAATCATTTTCAGTGTACAAGTAAAAGTTACTGAAAATCGATTTGCATTGTAAGCTATGACCTAGATTATGGGTAAATCAATTATAAGCAAAGAAAGGGTTAAATTTTCTAAGTATATAGCGCAGATTACTTCACTGGTATGGCTTAATGATGAGAAAATCAGCATGGGATTTTCTAACAAACAATAATTGCAATGTGTTTGTGCAGTAATAATATGCATGGTTAGGCACGCAATCACTATTTAGTCATTGGCCTAAATATTTCAAATATTAGTTCCACTACACATTGTATGCAAAAAAGTTGTATAAAAAGCAGTATTTTCGTTGGAAACCATTTTTTATGTGCGAATTTTAAAAAGCAAGCGTGAAGTAACAAAAACAAAAATCTCATGTTGATAAATGTAAATAATCTTATTATTATTGATAAATACTTAAAGACTTATATAACTTTTAGAACAAGACAGATTTAGAAGTAAAATTGCTTGCTTTGAACAAATTTTGATCTATCACAAACATGCCGAAGGTAACCGAGCCTTAAAACATGGTATTTTATTCAAAGTCTTTAATGTTAAGGATCTTATTAAACTAGAAAGTGTTACGATCAGGTAGTCAGATGGACCGCAACTCGATAGAAACCACATATGTAGTATAATTTTCACTCTATCTAGGGCGTAAGCGGTCAACCTGCACTGTCAGAAGTTTCATGTCTTTTTTCTGCAGACAGTAATTAAACACGAACAGATAATGTCAGCGATTTATTCTAGCGTTATTTATAATTACAATTAATAAGTAATGTGTATTTAATTATTGATACAATGTATAAAAGTGCTGTCGACTCGCCTACTCTATAAAAACTCGCATGAGATAGTATTGCGCCACTCAACATAGTAATTAATGCTTCGAGGCAAGTGTGTAACTTAAATCAATGTGATTTCATTTTTAAAATAAGAACGACCAATGTTTTTTTCTGAAACCATAAACGTAAATTTTGAGTCTCCCATAGAATTTACAGAATCAACTGGAATAATTAACATGTAACATGTTCATTTTCTTTTTGTTAACAATTTTGCTAGATCTTTAACCTTCTACCAATCCCAATCTACTAGAAGGTCTTGAAATCTTAGCATTTTTAGTGGTTGATGAATTGTACCATATTAGATTTACAGTTTCTATTTAAATTTTTTAGTACAATATGTTATTAGGACCATATTTTTTTGCTTATCTCATGTATATAATAATATAGGTTCTGTAATTGTATCTTCTGCATTTGAATAGGAGTTATTGCAATCAGGACGCCTTTAAACATTGATTTATTGTGGTTTTTATTGGGCACAATTGCCGATTCAGGCCATCGCCTATGTCATGGTTCCCCGTACCAGTGTGTTCCGGTATTGTATGGACACGTTCAATACCCATACAAATGTATTTATTGGAAGTTAGATAGGAGAGCACTATTTGTTAAACAAATTGTAAATTATTATTTTGATAGACTATAACAATTTTAGAGCCTGGCATTGTAAGGTTTTTCAAGTTTTTTTTAACTTTCGTTAGACTAGAAAATATAGAAAATTATTAAAACTAAGAAATTACTGGCTGCATAAATAACTTCGATACGAAACAAACAATGCGCATTATTATTTGTACAATACTTGCAATTTATCATATTTTGAAATAGTATGAATGCAAAATTATCAAAATACAAGTTACTGTAAATAAATTTAATACAAGCTACACCAACTTTCCTACAGCTGGCAAGGGTAAACAAGTTTTGTGCTTTTACTTTTCATAACACAATCGATTAGTTATATCATAAACTTAAAGTCGTACGTATTTAATATTAGCAGAAATAATTTTGTTACATACCTACACAATACCATAATGATCAATGATTCAGTTTCTACTTTCTAGCTTCTCGCGTCTCGTCTAATTCTAACTCGTCTTAATTCTGTTCTTACTTGTTTCTTCTATTTCACGTAAAAGCTAGTAAATATAGGTTTTAGGGTTTCATCATTTCGTCTTTCGTATTTTAATACGGGTAACGTGATAGGGACAAGTCGGTTTTTATGATATTTAGGGGGCAAGCGAGCTCGCTCACGGCAATGAGCATTGCCATTGGAAAAATGTCTCATTGGTTTTGGTACACGCTTTCACTCGGGCTTAAACCTGCACCCTCCTCTCGAGTGTGAACTAAAGGTCCCACTAGGCTACAAACGCTCTAAAAACGTTTAACTATCTTTTACACATGCAGTAATCTTCTGGGCTCCATGTTTCATTTCCTACACTTTTGATAACCAGCAGCAAAGGCATTATTTAGAAAGTAGAGTAATTAGTTACCTAGCGACAAAGTAATGATAGCTATATTTCTTGGCTAGATCCTAGGTCGAAGCAGCAGTATCTTCTGTAGTTCCATCCTCGCTTGCTAGTTTCTGCTAGCTTCAGTGCTTCAGGTTTGGATCGACTTAAGTTCCCTGAGTTGGTAGTTTGTTGTTTTGAATTTTGAGTGCTGCCTTGCAAGTTGCAACTGTTTTTCACTAACATCAATATAATGTTAATAATAAATTTGTGTAAATAATGATGATGCTAACTACTATTTTCAATAAAATTCTAATGCCCAGAAGTAAGCTGCTCAACTATGTACTAGTAACTACGAGTTCACGTAATGATCAAAGCAATTAATATCATTATTACTAAACGAGTACATATCAATATTTAGTGGAAATAATTGCTTCCGTAGTTATAAAAACTTACCGCATCTATCCAGCCAGCCTTCCACATGACACGGATATGGTATCACAACTCGATCATCCCTGTTCATCTTGCGGACACTTCACTTCACACTGGTGTAAACAATTATGTACGCACTATACACATTGCCACTTGCCACAACACTGCCAAAGCCCAAGTACCGAGTGCTCAACCGCACCTCACTTTCACTGGCTCACTGCAGCCGATAAAAAGACAACTATGTTAATCAAATAGCATTAATTCGACGGGGACAGAATCTTTTTGCATTCGCGTTGATATTCAATTGTAAACGATAATTTAAAAATTTAAAAGAGATTATAATCTCTTGCATCTGAAACTGGTATTTCTTTCTTAATCTACCTTCTGATGACAACAGATATATTAGCTGCTTTACATTTTGTAATTCTTATACAAAATGACAATGAATATATAACAATAGTTATATACTTATTATAATATATTGCTAAAGACGCTTTATTTCCTTCGTTTATTTAAATCGCAAAAGTAACCAAGACTAACTAATGTTCAGTCCGAACCATTAAAAAAAAACAAAAACTAAACAACAAAACGGAGGCATAGAGCAAATATCCATGTTCTATATTTATGTACTTTTAAAGTGGTATATCAATAAATTATATCATATTAACAAAAGGAATGTCTCGAAGGTTTAACATACGATATGATATATTTTTTCACAAAGAATTTATTAAAAGCTTTTTTTGTTTTCTCCGAGCTTTACTATATAAATAATATATTAAATTATAAGTAACAACTGCAGGAAGTATTCAGATCATTTTTTATTGTTACCTTTTTGTAAAATAATAGTTAAAATATAAAGACGCGCACGTATTTAATAATTAAATTTGGGAATGACGTCTACACATCCAGCACTGAGGAAAACACATAAAAAACTGGCGCGGCGAAACGAAATGCGAATTTTTCGTTACTTGACTTATGTCATTGAACTGTCAAATCAAGAACACCTTCTAGACCATAGACTATTTCGATACCATCGAATTATATATCAACAGATGGGCGTTTAGAATCATCCTCTACAGTATGATAATAGACACTTTTTGTCAGTTGCAATTTTCCCATTTTCTTATAAGATTTACAGAGATTTCAGATTTTGTATCTGTCTGCTGTGAGCTGTCAGTTTTTTTTTGACATTTCAGTTTTGACAAATGAACGTCATTTTAGTGATTCGCGTTTCGCAATTCAATTTCGAGTTTGCGATTGCAGTATTTGCATTTTAAAAATATTGGTATAATTTGTATTTGAAGATGGCTTTAAAAGCTCTTGTTGGACAAAGTAAGTAATATTATTATTTACTTGAACTATAGCTATCTTGCATCCTCCCTGTCCGCCCCTTCATGTTATATCAACATAAATTCGTAGACTATCTATAAACTTATCGATGCGATGAGTAATATTTAATTAAAAAATTGCTTCAAACAGATAAATGGATTTATTGTTTATAATTCATTTTCGGTTGTAATATTTTATCTGAACGTACGCTATGCAAGTTCGCGGTAGACACGAATTTGTACACTCTAATTTTATAATAAATTACCAATACACCATATATTTCGGCTCCCACGACAAATTCATACTTAAAAATTTCAATTACTTAGCTCTCCTCAATTACATTGAATGTCGGATTAGATTTGTGCAGTTCACTCTAGAGTACAAATTATTGATTTTCTTATGACATTTCATCTTGGGTGTGGGTAATGGATGGATTAACGTAATACTGCCTACTCCTCGCCTCTCAATGTTGAAAATACTTTATAGATTACTACAATATTCAACCTTTTCAAGAAAATCATGCTTTAATACCCAATTACATTACTTATTAAAAGCACACTAACCTTTATACACAATCCTTAGTTTATGCAACAGTCTATTCTTTGTAATAGCTATTCTTTGTATATGCTCCAAAATATTTTAAAATGCAAGATCATACTTGATATACTTGATTTCAACCACAAATGCCTATTATGAAAATAAATTTAGCTAAAACTAGTTGATGCCCGCAACTTTGTTGTGCAAAAATTTGTATATCACGGGAACCATATATTTTCCTGGGATAAAAAATCCTATCCTATCTGTTGCCTCATCTTAATAGCTATCAAATAAAAAAAGATTTATTTAAATCCATTCAGTACTTCCAAAATTTAGTAGGTACAAACAGACAGCTTTTTTTTGTCGCTTAATGTTCTATTACTGTTCCTACGCCCACTACATTGAGTAGTTTGTAAAAATATTAATTGTACAGACACACCAATTTCACAGTTTAATTATATGTATAAAAAATTTTAACGAATTTAATTTGGCTACCAAAAACTATGTCATTTTATCTTTAACTCCCAGATATGCATAACATCAATAGATCTGCATTGAAATTTGCATTGGCAGAGTTTCATAAATCTGACAGTAGTGATTGTTAGCTTAAAATTAAACTAAATTATATCAGGCTTAAATGATTATGTTCTTAAAATGTTAAGATTGTGACCGATTGTTTTCTGTAAACGGTATAGTTTTAAAAATTAATTATGGAGGGCTTTTACATACTCAAGAGAACTCAAACCAATGCTTGTCCCTTCTATTGGTTTGTATGTCTGTTTATCTGCCAATTATTCTGCAGAAAGTTGTTGTCACAACTTAAGCTAGACATAATATTTTAGTTGAACACAACAATGCCCCACATGTATACTTTATACCTTTTATACTGTGCACATAGTGCGTTTCAGAAATGTAGGTTTACATAAATCTAGGCACATGAAGTCACAGACACAGTGTTTTTCATATAGTTTTACTTTTGTATAAGCACATATTATTAATCAATTTGAACTCTAATAAGACAACATCATTTTTCAGAGATTATGAATGAGGTGATCCGCTATCGCGGTCCCAAAGGCAAAGAGTCTCAACGCATTGAGTGGCGCATTCTCATTGTGGACCAGCTGTCCATGCGCATGGTTTCAGCTTGCTGCAAGATGCATGACATTTCTGCTGAAGGGATAACATGTAAGTATGGTTTTCATATATGTTTTAAAAATGTAGCTTTATAGTAAAAAGGCTATATTGATTAATAAAAATTAATTTTAATATTTATTGGTCTTTAGTGAGACCAATAAATATTAAAATTAATTTTAACTCAATATTTCTTGACCCATTATGGCAAACTTTGAAAAATGCACTATATGCATGTTTATATTAGTCTATTTATTTCCTACAACTATATCCGCAAGAAACTATAAATTATCCCGTTTTACAAAACTTTTTGATTACTGCTCAGTTCCTACTGGTTCTAGCATGATATTTTATTAGCCTATAGCCTTCCTTGATAAATGGACTATTCAACACAAAAAGAATTTTTTAATTTCGCCCAATAGTTCCTTAGGTAAGCACATTCAAACAAACAAACATTTCAGTTTTATATTATTAGTACAGAAGGGAAATCATTCAAAGTTCACTGGGTTATCTAGGTTTGTTGTATAACAATAGCATTTGAAAGGACTAAGCCTGAATTACATTCTGTTTATGTCTACCAGTGGTTGAAGATATTCACAAGAAGAGGGAACCATTGTACACCATGGACGGCATTTACTTAATCACACCACAAGAAAAGTCAGTAAATGCCTTAATTAATGACTTCTCCGTTGGTAACCGCATCATGTACAAAGCAGCACATGTATTCTTCACCGAAGGTATGGGGTAGATTGTTTTTGTTATAACAATTAATTTTTGTTTTTTTTTTATTTCATTTTTTTTTACATTATTGTTTTGTATATTTACAGCCTGCCCTGATAAACTATTTGAAAAATTATCACATAGTCCTGTAGCAAAGCATATAAAAACATTAAAGGAAATCAACATAGCTTACATACCATATGAACAACAGGTTTGTTCCTCTTTTAGAATAACGGGCTAATCTTTCTGCTTTACTGACATTTCCTAACATGAGGGCCATTAATCATTATGGTGGTTAACATTGATACTGGAAAGTTTCTATTAGTCTTAAGCTTTTTAACTATTTTCACGCTGCCATATTAAGTGTGTCCTGAGGAGTTATTCAATGAATTGTGCAAGTCGTCAGCTGCTAGAAAAATCAAAACTTTAAAGGAGATCAACATCGCTTTCTTGCCTTACGAAAGTCAGGTGAATATTTCTGAGCATTGTTCTGTTAACATTTGAATAACATTGAAGTGCCTGCATTTATTCTCCACTACTATATTTTGTGTCTGCTGTTTAATGAGGCACTCTTTACTTTTTAATTTTTATTAATTAAAAAGTACTGAAAGAAATGAATGTAGTTAATAGTTATTGATACTTTCTGATGAAAGTCCCTTGTTGAATTTAAACGAGACATCTTTTAAATACTTAAGTAGAAGAAGCGGGTCAGTAACATTTTGGGTGGGGAGCCTAAGAGGGGATTTTTGGATTTACTCGAGCGCGTCAGATTAAGCTTATGTAGGCTTACTACATGTCGTCAAAACTGTCAGATCAAGTTAGAGATTCTTAAATAAAAAAATATACACCAAAGTCTTCCATAAAGCACTGATAATTTAAATGTAAGGTAAGCCTGTAATAACATAGAACAATTACAAAGCCTAATATTTTTGCGTAACCAAGCTTCCCAGATATTTTATGTCACATTCAAATAAAGACTTTAGGCCTTGCTGTCTAAAATCTTAAAGATTTTTTTCAAATAAATTTCTTTTTTTTAACTTTAAAATCGCTGTAGCTTATCCCACCGCTATAATAAAAATTGCCCTTATATTTTTTTACGTTTTACCTAATCTACAAAACGTACTAGGTTTCCACGACGCTCGGGCTATTACAAAAATAGCACTCTAACCTATTTTACAACATTAGAACAATAACTCAGTTTTCACTGTACAAATTTAACAAATCTTGTAACTTACTTACTTCGTCATCTAGCTGATTTCTAATCATTTTACTAGTTCATTCATGCAAAAAAGGGAATTCCCTTCAAAATGTTAGTTATCCCTTTCTTCCGTTCATGTCTTCAATTGCTACAATCTCACGTCTAAGACGATTGCATTGTCGTTTTCGAACTGACTATAAAATATTTTTTTGTACAGGTATTCTCCCTGGACTCCCCCGAAACGTTCCAGTGTATGTACAACCCGGCGCTCACACAGACACGGAACGCCAACATGGAGCGCATCGCTGAACAAATTGCTACCCTGTGCGCTACTCTCGGGGAATACCCGTCGGTTAGATACCGCAGGTTAGGAACTTTTACTATAAGCGAAACACCGCTTCCTGATAAGTTTTGGATAGACTATCAACAGCTTATTTGACAGTTTTTCTTTATTTTATTGTCGTCAGACGTGTCTTATCAGGAAGTGGTGAAACAGAACCTGAATTGCTATTTTAATGGGTCAGGAGGCCTGAAGATAGGTAATTGTTTATTTTACAACTTTTGTTTATTAGAACTACCCATCTATCTTCTTCTTTTACCTACTCTTACATGTTAGTATTTATTATTATTTTGGATGTATTTTTGCAGTGATTGGGAGCGCAATGTGGAGCTCGCTCAGCTTATTCAGCAGAAATTAGATGCTTATAAGGTACGAAATCTGATTCTTATAAACGTTTTGTTTACTGCTAACTGCCAATAAATGAATGAGAAACATATTATGTGTGTAAGGCATTTGTAAATTACGTCAGACACAGCAAGGACACTGACGCATCTTGTGATTTTAGATCAGATTAAGTTCCGCGTTTTAAGATATCGCTTTGTTGTGTGCGCAGTCACAAAACACATTTGTATATTGGGGGAAATTGAAAGAGAGCCAGTTGATGGACCTACGTCATTTGGTCGGTATATGTCAATTCCATGTAAGCCGTGATCTGTCGGCTCATTTTGACATAGCTGACCAAAATTACTTAGACCCACGATCTGTATCTGTTTCAACTTATCTGATTGTACCTTGTTCAATTTCATTCTATTGAACAGTGTCAGAGGACTTCATATTCTGTACCTGCGAAAGAAAGCAAATATGTTCCTTTGAAAATCGCAGATACAATGAAAAAATTTAATCGTGATTGCATCCAAGCCGCATGTCAACACATCAATTTAAAACTTATTGTATTTATATAATAAAAATATTTTACATATTTTTAACCACATTGTTAATCTGAAGAAAGGATTAACGGTTAATCCTTCAGTCCTTTCTTCAGATTCAGATTCTGGTTTCTGAAAAACAAGTGAATACATTTTATTGAGGTTTCTCAATTCGACCATACATATTTTTGTTTGTTAACTGATGACCTTGAGTGCTTACGAACCGATTTTTACGATTTTTTTTATAAAGAGGACACTTCTAGATGATTCCTTTATAGTGCATACTATTAATAAATCAGCAGCATTGAAAGCAAAAGTTTTTTTGTGATTTGTGTAAGCGTCTGGCGAACCCATTTCGCTGAACCGCACAATTATAAAATTGTTCAACTCTGTTGTGCGCGCGGCCATACAATTTCATTTTACTCGGACGACGCCTGTCGCGTCACTGTCACATGAATAAATATTGTGTGTTCACTATTCATAAGCGCACGCAACCAAAGGGCCGCGCGCACAACTGAGTTGAACTATTTACATTACTTTGTTTCGTAATATTCTGTATAATTTTTAATGTGCAGGCCGACGAGCCGACCATGGGCGAGGGCCCGGAGAAGGCGCGCTCGCAGCTGCTTGTACTTGACCGTGGGTTTGACTGCGTGTCGCCTCTTCTGCACGAGCTCACACTGCAGGCCATGGCGTACGACCTGCTGCCTATCGAGAATGATGTGTACAGGTATGTTTTGTATAAACTTTTGTATCCTATTATCTATGTACCCTAAGGAAATTGAAACAGAATCAGGTGAGGGTCCTACGTCATTTCAGAAAGTGCGATATTCCACATCATTGCGTTTTGCGAATTCTAAAATGTGATGGAGTCATTGGTAGAAAATGTATCATCTTTGGACGAATTTACATTGAGCCAGTAACCGGCGTCAGTGCTGGCGAAAACTGACTCATCCTATTTACACGCAGTCAGCAGTTCGTCAATAGTCAAGACGACAGTTCTGTGCTGACTTGAAAGTTACTGACTCAATGTACACATAAATCAGCCATTTCGTGTGGGAACCATGTATTTTTTATTTATTTTTGTGATACTGTCTATGATCAGATACGAGGCGTCCCAGGGCCAGATGAAGGAGGTCCTGCTGGACGAGAACGACGACCTGTGGCTGGAGCTGCGCCACCAGCACATCGCCGTCGTCTCCACCTCCGTCACCAAGAACCTCAAGAAGTTCACCGAGTCCAAACGCATGGGCGGAGGTATGTCTATATATTTAGTTCAACTCAATTGTTCGCGTGGCCCTATGAGTGCGTTGAATTGAATTATCTGTAACAGAGTATAATATTTAGAACCACTACTTGGTTCTAAATATGATAATCTGTTACTTATCTTGCCATCTTCATATAAATGGATCGTGTGCGGCTTCATTATAATTCATGATAAATTAACCGCCAACCAACGCTCGCACTAAAACAGTACTCACCAAAAAGCGACCTGTGTGTACGTACTCCGATACTGCCGACCAATCAGCGCACAGGGTAAAAACTAATAACATTTCCGCTCTTTTGGTTCTATGCTCGATGGGCTTGAATGTGTGCGCTCTAGTACATCGGCAGTCAGTTTCTATGAAGATGTAGATCATCTGCGCGCCACCAGCCCATCGCCGTCGTCTCTAAATATTTTTTTTTTCACGAATAAATCTGTATTTTAAAAACTACATTTTTCGAATCGTCTTTCGTTGTGGATCTTAAAATGTTGCTTGACCTACAACAATCAACATCTCTCAGGAGACAAGCAGTCGATGCGCGACTTGTCCCAAATGATCAAGAAGATGCCTCAATACCAGAAGGAGCTGTCGAAGTACGCTACGCACCTGCGACTCGCCGAGGACTGCATGAAGGCCTACCAGGGATACGTCGACAAGCTGTGCAAGGTTGAACAGGTAATGTTTTTTTTAGTTTTTTAAATATTTTTTTGTTTTCGAGCATCTGTGGTCCTTACTGAGACCTGGGAAGTATAATGTTTTGAATGTTAATGTTATAAATTATGTAATGTAATATGGTATATGATTCTTATGATTTGACTAATTGCATTACACACATTATATTTGCTTCTTGTGTTATTTTACATGATTACATTATATTTTGATTATTTTTTAATAATTCAATAAAAATTAAAAAAAAAGGAAAAAGATTATTATTTAATAAAAAATTAACTGCCAATATTTATTTTACCTTTTAGGACCTTGCCATGGGAACTGACGCAGAGGGTGAAAAGATCAAAGATCACATGAGGAGTATTGTGCCAGTACTTCTGGACCAGGTTAATATTATTAATTGAATTTCCTACCCTATAGGTTCTGTACATGCCAAAATGCTATTAATATTATTACTGTAAAGGCTTGTACGCCAAAACTACGAAACGGATTTTGATGGATTATATACAGAGATAACGATTTAAATCCTCCCGTTGGATATAATGCCATAACAAAGCCATTACTTGTTGAAACGTCTTCGTCGTCGTCGCTGCAATATATTGCTGTCTCGTTTCCACATTCGTGGGTTTTGAAGTCGCACATACTACACTAGCAATATACATTTATCTTTTAAAAAATTGTTGGTGCACCAAAAATTTATCTATGTCCTTATTCGAATTCCAAATGTAGTTTTTTAATTACAGAACGTGAAGAACTACGACAAGATGCGCATAATCGCACTGTACATAATGTCCAAAAACGGTATCTCCGAGGAGAACCTCAACAAGTTGGTGACGCACGCGCAGCTTGAACCGCAGGACAAGCAGGCGTTGCTCAACCTCGCAAATCTCGGACTTAACGTCGTCGTTGACGTAAGTCTTCTCCTCCTTTTCTTCTTGAGAGTTCTACTTAAAACTTTGCTAGCGTCGGACTTCTAGTTACTGGTTATCCTATGTGTGTAATCTTTTGTATATTCATACATAAATGTAAAAATTGAAAATTTATCTAAAACTTAACTGTCAATTAGAAGACACAAGTGTTATTTTATTTTGGTCATAAAAAAGTTGTTCATTGATTTGTCTGTGCTTCAGGGTAACCGCAAGAAGCAGTACCAGGTGCCGCGCAAGGAGAGAATCACCGAGCAGACGTACCAAATGTCCCGATGGACTCCCGTCATCAAGGTGACTTATTACACTACTCATATATTTATGTATAACAAGCTGTCTCGTTCCCACTTCTTTGAGCATTCATTTTATAAAGATTAAACAACCTTACACTTAAAGGATATAAGAACTGACTGAAATGACCTACTAAATATGGATATAAATTTTGTGGGACAATATCTTATTTATAATGTAATGTAATTAATATATTGACAGGACATAATGGAGGAGGCTATCGACGAGAAGCTGGACCAGCGCCACTTCCCTTTCTTGGCGGGCCGCGCTCAGTCGTCCGGGTACCAGGCTCCCACCAGGTTAGTTGACTGCTGTACTCTCTAGTCTTCCGCGTCATTTATTCAGTTAAGCATAGGTTAAGTTCAGTTATATTGTTGAAGTAAGCCATAATATAATATGTCCCCGATAAGGTATTTTGTTGTCTTGTGAGATAACAATATTATTGTAAGTTAATTTCGTTCCACTTCCCGTTTTTCTTTCCTCGTTATTATGACATGGATTTGATCTGATAATGGAAGCTTGAAGCTCATAGGAACTCTGTTACGAAACAAAACATTTATGTTGACATATTACTATACTCTGATGATGGAGTTAACTTTATAGTTTATTTTATTTAAAACTTTTGAAAGCTTCTTAAAGAAGGTTTTTTTTTATTTTAATTTATTTAAAATTGCCAGCAATGACTAATTTAATGTTTTGTTTCAGTGTTCGCTACGGGCACTGGCACAAGGATAAGGCACAGCAGACCGTCAAAAACGTACCGCGTCTTATTGTATTCATCGTTGGTGGTAAGTTGAATAAAATTTTTCCATGAACGCACACATATGCACATTTCTTTGGTGATATATTTATTTTACCTTTGAGCTATAAAAATTTAGGCGAGGTAAAAGTAAAATTATCTTACAAGTCTGCAGGTCATCCTCAACAGCTATAGACGACGATCAATACTGCCGTTAAAAGCAAAATGGACGCATCTGTATTTTTTTTTATTTAAAAAAAAGCCTCTCTGTTCCCTCGTAACTTTAAAACTACTTATCCTATTTGGACAAGTAAAGGTGTCGTTAGAAGCCTCTTGATAGTCCGCTATGTATAGGTGACATGGCGTCACATTAAAATGACTTTAGCGCCATCTAGGGGACTTAAAGTGACGAACAAAATTTGATATTTCTTGTTGGTGTCATGTAGGGTATCAAATGAAAGAACCCTGTCAGCACATTTCAAATATGTAACAATTGCCTTTTTATTTCTTGCTTTTTAAAACATGATTTAGTAGTCTGGTTTTAGTTTTTTTAACGTTTTTTTTTGTTGATAGCAAATCACTATATAACTTAATTTAAAACATGTTGGATGCGCCCTTTCGTTACGGCGGCAGAATAGGTGCTTTCACGTCCGATCGTTCACCATCATACATAATTATCCCGCCTACTATGTTACTATGTTCAACTTTTAAAAACGTAACAAAAACATTACCAAAATTAGAAAGCACATTGCGCATTCGCATTGGGTTTTGGGTTTGGTGCTTTTGGTAGATCAGTGTTCAGATTTGTGGTGATGACAAATCGGTATCAAACAATTGCAAATACAATGTAATATTTTTACGTTCCAGGTGTATCATTCTCCGAGATCCGCTGCGCGTACGAGGTGACATCCGCCCTCAAGAACTGGGAGGTCATCATCGGTTCATCCCACATTCTCACCCCGGACAACTTCCTCTCAGACCTGAGCTCTCTCACCGCCTAAACATGTGACAGCTAAGTCATCGAGATAACATCCTTTAGATCAGCGATGAAATTGACCAGTGGCGTAGCTAGGTAAACGAGGATCCTGGACAAGAAACAGGGCGCAACTTGCGAGATATTTTATGAGGCGTTTAGAATCAGAATCATATTTGGAGAATTTCCCTGCCATTCAACTTTTACCAACATTGCAATGCATCAGAGCATGGCTCTGCCTACGTTTTGGCTACGCCACTGTGACATATATTTTATTGTTCGTAAAGTTTTTTAAAACTCGACTAGAAATCATTGCGGATTTGAAATGAGTGCTTACTCTATTATCGTATCTCGATGACACTCTCGTTATGTATCTTTCTCTATTAGACATAGTGTAAGTTTTCGGATTCATACTGTTAAACTTAGTGCTAAAAACTTTAAAATAGTCAGCAATAATGGAGATAATACAATAATTAAGTCCCCAATTTATCTCAGTTTTAGATTATAGACGTGATTTTGAATTTGTTACAGGCCGGGTTATAAAGACACAGATTATAAAGAGCTATGCTTTTGTCTATGGAATACATCGTCTGTGTCGATTCATTGTCACTGCATAAGACGTAATGAGGCCTAAACTTTTTTATCATAATAAATATCACATAATATTTTGCGTTACACATTTTAATATAATGCTTATGAATTATAATATTAATTCTAATCTATATCTGAGCAACGTAGAATTAAATATTGATATAAATTCTTTCATAGTTTGTTATCACCAAAGTAATAGGGTTCATGAAATGTTTAATTCATGTCAGTAGAGTTTTTGGATCAAAACGCGGTCGTGCATTTTGATAGTTTCGAACGTTACATTTTAGTACAACTATTTATTAAACTATTAATTATGGATGTTAAGATTTTCATTGTTATCAGGTACTTAGTAGTTCGTTTAACTGTATATTTTGATTTTTACACATAATGTAACTAACGTACATACATACCTGAATTATCTGTGTCGAACGACGTTGATATACATTTTAAATTCTGAAATACTTTTTAAAATGCTTCCAAAATATTTATATAGATACATTTTGTTTTTACGCTTATGAGAGATTCGCAAGGAATGAGCTAGAGTTGTTTTGCATAAATCTCGTATGTTGGAAAGAGAAACGAACTGGTCGTTAGAAAGAGAAACGGGCGTCAATTAGACTTCAAACATTTTTTGAGGCTAGTTTAATAAAGTCATTACTTTGTAGTGAACTTTAAAGAAGGAACGTTTTTTCTGGCGTATTTTATATATCAGCAAGCGAAAAATATTACCAGGGATAATACGACGACCAAAAACATGTTAAAAATTTCTTCTAGAATGTAACTAAGCCAAGAAAGAAAAATGCAAAAATTAAGTGTTTTGTTTTTGACTATCTCTAGTAAAAAATACGGACATTAACAATATTTTTTTTAATAATTTTACAAAATTATCTATCTAATATTATGTGACTATCCTAATGTTTGTGATATACGCAGGCGCGTTTTATTTTACGTTAATATATCGCATAGATTTTATTAATATATTTTAATGTTAGTGTTATCAAGTTTTAATGTCACCATAAAATATTACTGTTGAGAAATATTTTCGTTAAGTTATATTAAAGAGATTAGAATCGAAGTAACCTTAAGTATTATAAGTTATTTACCAAATATAATACTTTATTTTTAGTTTGCGCTTTAGTTTTTAACGTTTATAATTCGAATTTATGCCTATTCACGATTCATTTGCCGTTATAGTTTCAACTTAAGATAGTGTAAAACGCGCTTACATTCCAACCTAAGATATGAACTACACCTGTTGTAATCATTCTGCTACTAACATATTTACACAAGTTTTTCATACTCGCATTTGATACATTTATTTATAATATAATGGCTAGAAAATGTAGCATTAACGGTTTTCTACATTTGCCTTTGAATGGAAATGTATAATTAGTACAGTTTTAGCGATAAACACCATGAAAATGCAATGTAATAATTCATATTGTTTCTATAGATTATAATGTTGCAGATATGTTATATTCAACATAGACATTTCGATTTGTGTGCATACTATATCAGTATTGAAATATTTAAATGAATAAATGATAAAATAGTCAACCATTTTTTTTATTTTGTGCTAATGTCATAATTTCAAGTATCCTAAAATATATGAGCCTTTCTATATATGGACAGACTGTTTGTTATTTTTTCAATCCTAACTTCAGGTTCAACAAACGCCTTTTTGAAGAACAATTGTTATAATATTATGCCTTCTCAGTCTATACATTATAATCTAGCTAGATGGAAAGATGGTATAATTAACAATTAGCTGTAACAGGTGTTGATATATTATGTTTTGTTTTCTTATCAGTTTCCGACATTATGTTCGAAATACAGATTTCCCGAAACTAATTGATGTAGTAATGAATCTCTATTTGTATGTTTTATCACGTGACTTGACCTTAGGGCTATCTCAGAAGTTATGTAAAGTGGCCGGCGCGGCGTAGACAAACATTAGTCAAAGTGAGTTATTGTTGCGGGAAAGTTCTGGAATCAATATGGGCAAAGAACTCATCATTTTGGCGTACTCGGGGGGTTTGGATACTAGCTGTATTTTAAAATGGTATATTTATGCTTATTGTAGTTTAATAGTTTATTTTGTAATGATGTAAGTGGGGAAAAGCTTGTCTGTCTGCTTAATTGACGTTTAAACAAAAATATTTTTTTTAATCCTTTAAGGAGGTTAACGGCAGAGTTAATCGCCGGGAAGAATGCAAGGTTCTCGCCTGAATCAAGAGTTCAAGAGTAACTTTAGCTGAAATGTATGCTTCAGTGGTATACTAAAAAAATATAAAAAATTATTGTCAACAAATACTAGTTCTTTCATTATGACTATATAAGCCTCTGCTGTTTTAAGGTTGATAGAGAAAAACTATGACGTTGTCTGTTATATGGCTGATATTGGACAAGACGAAGACTATAACAAGGCTCGCGAAAAGGCCAAACATATAGGAGCTAAAGATGTAAGAACATTAAAATATTTGTTAATTTGGTTTTTCTGATCTTATTCTGTACTTACTCTGAGGTAGCTTTTTATTAAATTAATTACAAGTTTTAAGAAATCTGATTTCCATACCATAGAAAGCCTCCACTAGCTTGATCTGGCGCGCTCGAGTACATCCAAAATTCCCCTCCTAGGCTCCCCCACTATCATGTTGTGTGCAGACTTATGTTGTATGTATGAATATTGAATATTATATGCCGTTTTTAGAAATTTCAATACCGCGATTTTGGCGCAAATTGTTGATACCGCCACAATATAATATGAGAGCTCTCATTTGCATTATTTTGTATCATCCGGTGGACAGCGATAGACTTTTTTTTTGTAAATTATTTTTATAGGTTATAGTAGAAGATCTTCGTAAGGAGTTTGTATCAAACTACATGTTACCAGCAGTACAGATGGGTCTGGTGTACGAGAGCCGCTACTACCTGGGTACGTCGCTGGCTCGTCCCTGCATATCCGTGGGCTTAGTTAATATAGCTAAGAAGCTAGGAGCCAAGTAAGTTACACCAAGATCTATTTGTGCACAGAGTGTAACAAAAGTGAATGATAATACTTTATTGTGCGTAATTGTAAATAGAGTTGACTAGGAACTAGTAGAGGTAAAAGAAAAAAAATGCATATTTGTGTTTCGTATGGGCAAACTCATATCGCTGCAACGCTAGCTAGCCCATACAAATCACTTTTTTAGGGTTTACAGTGAACTAACTGTAAGGTACACATACCCTTAGTACAAACGTCCCGACTGCCCTCTTTTATATAAATACGCTGGACTGACGATACCCTTTAAAATTACAGCTCATTATTGAGATAATTTAAAGCGCCCCGCCTGGTCGGGAAAAGAACTAAATCTGACGTAATTTGCAAATGGTCGCTTAATCATGAATAAAACAATGACATTCAGTAGTGCTAGAACTGTTCTGTCGATAAAACTTATGTCGATATCTGTGGCTTATAAGTGTTATAACTGTATGTAAGTAAGTAATATATTATTATTTTCTATAGAAACCTTACCTAGTTTGCTCCGTCTACAATCGCATCAGAAAATATTAATTGAGCTGTATTAAACATTTTTATAGATATATTCTGGCTCATTGTCCCATTTCTATCAATAGTTCCTTTCCCGCCCACCACTGTCTTCAGCGCCATAATGGCGCAAATCAAATCGCCTTAACATTGCTAGGCATATCGATAGTCCAGCGTATTTATACAAATAGGGGTCAGTGTACGTCCGTAAGATATCAATCACTTTTGTTACATTCTGTATATGATACGATTCAGAAAAATCCTATACACAAAGGCCCATTTCCAGCCATCTGGATTAAGGCAAACTGCCTCATAAGTAATAACTACATGTAATTTCATTCTGTTTACAGATACATTTCGCATGGCGCAACTGGAAAGGGCAATGATCAAGTTAGATTTGAATTAAGCGTGTACGCATTGTGGCCTGAAGGAAAGGTGAGGAGATGTGAAAATTAAAACCTTTACACCCTTATTCATATTTTTTACCAATGTTTGCTCTAATTTATAATTTGCTGTACTTTTTTATCGTGTAAAAAATAAAGTTCAAAACAACTAACTAAAAAGTAAGTAATAAAACTTTAGGGTGTCCATGTGTCCCTATAAGTGCCTATAAGCGCGAAGGGCATGTATAAAAATGTGATTCGTATGGGCAACTTTATGTCGATGCGGTGCTCGCCTATACAAATCTCGAAATCTCTTGGGTTTTAGCGGTGCTACTTTCATGGTGAACTCTGTATACGGACACATATAAACCCAAAACTTATATCACTTTAGTTAGGTTACGTATATCGATCGTTCCTTAATAATGTTATCATATTCCAGATAATTGCTCCATGGCGTCTACCGGAGTTCTTCACCAGGTTCCAAGGTCGCAGCGACTTGCTGGAGTACGCCAAACTACACCACATACCCGTCGCCGCCACGCCCAAAGCGCCCTGGTCTACTGACGAGAACATCATGCATATAAGGTGTTTTTATACAAGCTATTTGAGTATATACGCTGTTTGTTGCTATTCGACACATACGACGTCGTGCTGTGTTTCGTCCAGTGAGGGAGTTTACCGGTGGCCCAACTTCCATAATCTTCTTAGTTCTTCCCCAATCCCTATTACTATTCCTCATAAATATATTGCCGTAACGCACTTGTGACTCTTTGGATGTTACGAGTAGCCATGGGCGACGGCAGTTACTTACCATTAGGTAATCTTTTTAATTAAAACTTTGAAGAATCTTGACATTAATAATAATATCTATGGACGCTTCACACTTCGTCAATCTGGCCCCGT
This sequence comes from Cyclargus thomasi, assembly GCA_026546445.1. NCBI lineage: Eukaryota > Metazoa > Arthropoda > Insecta > Lepidoptera > Lycaenidae > Cyclargus > Cyclargus thomasi. The sequence continues at coordinate 59 of JAOTAV010011198.1, read as the reverse complement.
GCTAAGTACCCGAGGGACTTGTGTTACAGGTACCAGACAACGGAAATATATTTAATACT
>JAOTAV010011177.1:0-26990 GCA_026546445.1 Cyclargus thomasi | reverse complement strand
TCGGCGGGATTCGAACCCGCGACCCCCGGCGTAAGCTACCAACGCGCTTACCAACTGAGCCACAGAGGTCGTCGATTTATAGTAAGTAGGTAAATATGCCCAAAATAAATAGTAAATAAAATAAATAAATCGGCATAGTGTAAGCATCCACACAATTCAATCAAACCAATGGCCGTGTTCGCTGGCGTTTTTAGTAGTGTAGCTGACATAATAGATGGTAGCTGACTCCATAGACGAGCTCAGAGTAAACAATTTAAACATACGAATAGATATATAAATATATATACATAATTATATAAATACATAAACACTTAAGAATACACAAAAATCAAGTTTTATCAAAAACAAAAATCAATACGAATAGATATATAAATATATACATAATTATATAAATACATAAACACTTAAGAATACACAAAAATCAAGTTTTATTAAAAACAAAAATAAATACGAATAGATATATAAATATATACATAATTATATAAATACATAAACACTAAAGAATACACAAAAATCAAGTTTTATCAAAATCAAAATCTTTGTTTTGGGCACCATAATAGTAACACTAATATAAATATATTATTAAAGTAGGTACCTTAAATAAAGTCTAACATGTATGTTATGATATATTAATATGTATATTAATATATGATAACAAACTAACACTTATGCTAAGTTTACTGCGATTCAACTAATAATGTTTATAATTCTTGGTTGTTAAGGTTGAAAGTGGGTTGTAAGAAATGAGAATAACCGAATATTTTAATAAAGAATCGAAGAATTTTAATTTTAAATTTATTGTAACTAGACCGCTGTGGTTGAAATTCGACTATGAATATTGAAAATATTAAGTTTCATTGAGCTATAATAAGACTATAATCTATTCTCAATTCAATTACAGACTTCAATTTGCCATAAAGGTCTCGTTATCAGGCCATTACACCAAATAATCGATTTTTTTGAAAACGACCATTTTAGGCCTAATGATATTATACTAAAACTAACACAAAAAACATATTGTCTGCGAGGTTAACGTGGTGTTCGTTTTGCATCGTGTTTATAACCTCCGACTTCGAGGAGAAGACAAATGAAACTCTCTCTGTGGTGATCTTATCAAAATTTTGAATTCGTCATAATCTCAAATTGCGTTTTCTATTCCTTAAAATAATTTTTATAATCACTTATATCTTCAATTAAAGACATAAGTGGCATATGAAGGCAATATGAAGCAAATAAGTAACATTTTAAAAACTCTCGGATTTTTGCGCTAATGGACGCTTTTGGATCCGAAACAATATTTGAAATAAGAATAATGTTAGTTTGATAGATAATGAAATAGGTAAGTTACAAGACTAGTCAAAACTTTATGTGAGCGAATTAGTATATACTCGAAGGTTTCAAAATGTTAGTTATCCGTTTCTTCCACTTGTATATTCAATTATTGTTGGGTAATCTTACTTATACTCTGCTTGGCTACAGATTATATTATTATATCAATTCGTTTGCGCTACTCTACCACGCTTCGCGAAATTCAATAACTTCATAGTAACACAAGAATTGATGACTCGCTTCAAACATACGTAGATAGGACGGTAATGTGATAGTTTCTCTGCCATACGCGCTAAGCGAGGTGTCCTCTATTCAAAACTTTAAATTCCCCGCCCCGATTTTCTTTCTGGTTGAGTACGTTTTCATTTGCCGTGGCAAAGGATTCGCGTATCAGACAGATTAAATAAAGGATGGAAAAAAACTTTTAGCTTTGCACTTTGCATAGTCATCATTACCTGATAGGAAACTACGTGAGTAGGCTATAGGAATATAGTGATTTCGCCTTATCTTGGCGGTAGGCGGTCATTAACACTGTCATTTTCCCATCTCAAGTACATAATACGGATGCTCATTGCCATGCCTCACAGAAAACTGGCGTGAAACGGCGTTTTGCTTTGTTTTGAGTGAGTTTACCGGTGGCCCAACTTCCCTAATCCTATCCTTATTCCCAATTCCTTGTTCATTCATAAATGCCGGCCACGTATTTGCGACTCATCGGATGTCGCGAGTGTTCATGGGTGACGGCAGTTGCTTTTCATCACGATACCCGTCCGCTCGCTTGCCTTCTAAATATTATAAAATAAAAAAAAAAGACCGTCAAAAATTTTACAATTCTTTGTTTGTTGTTTTTTTTTTTACCTATATTATGAAGTTATGAATGAATGAATAATACTTTATTGCAGCCAAAACAGACAAGACATAATAAAACATTGAACACATTTGAAATATGATAAATAAAAGTATAAAATATATCGGCGGTCTTGTCTGTCAGTGTAGCTGACATAATAGATGGTAACTGACTTCATAGACGAGCTAAGAGTAAACAATTTAAACATACAAATAGTTATATAAATATATACATAATTATATAAATACATAGACACTAAAGAATACACAAAAATCAAATTTTATCAAAATCAAAATCTTTTATTTCGGGCACCATAGACTCGTATTATAAATACCTTTAAACTAACATACATATTAATATATCCTCAACAAACTAACACTTATGCTATGTTACTTCGATTCAACTAATAATGTTTATATTTCGTGGTTGTGAAATTTGAAAGTAGTTTGCGTAGCGTCTTATTCATTAAAAATATGCAATATTAAAGCATATTTTAAAAAAAAAGTATTCCATGCTCCTACTCCATATCAACTGTAACTGGAAAAAAATTCATGCTTTTACGTCTAAGATTCTTTTGTAAAAAGGGGTAGAAAGTTTCCCGCTCGCGTATTAATATATAGATTTCATTGTTCGTTCACATTATAAATAACGGAGAATTAATGTTTTAAGCCGACGACCATTTGTTTTGAAAATTAATAAGATAACCGAGGTAATGGCTTAGTAGATTTATAATTAGGATTTTCGGCGAGAGATAATATTGGATGTTTGCTTAGGATCTCGTAGGATATAAACTTGTCTCGGCCCCAACCTATATCAACATTGACAGAAAAATTATTACGAGGATATAATTAAATACAAGTATTTAATTTGTTATTTTTTAGCGACTTAAAAAAGTATGAGGTTTCTCAATCCGGATTGTAACAAGAGTGAGAGTTTGACTGTAGTGCTATTCAGCGCTGATATTTTCACATTGAACTATGTAAGGGAAACATATACACCCTTAAATATCTTTACTTTTATTACACCACCACATATGAGACACTAAAATGTCAGGGACATTCGAGCCATTTTAGTGTCTCATAGCCAAATGGCCAAAAACTAACTGTCCGTCTGTATTTCATGTAATTTTTTCATTACTTCGCTGTTAACGGATTGTGATGATAAAGAAATACTGTTTTCATGTTCTTTGTTTTTGTTAATAGAAATGGTTAAAAACTTTTTTTCGATCTGTGTCTTTTTTAGAAAAAGGGCAATGTAAAAGTGAGCCTAGTAACCATAGAGTTACTAGGCTCAGTAGGCTTTTACACACACCTTTCTAAGAACCTAGTAATTTTTAAACGATGTCCATTTCACCATATCTTAATGCATCCATCTATATTCCAGTCAGCGACGCTAAATACTCTAGCCGGGAAGGTGGACGGCAGAAATATAATTCTCTTATCTGTGGAGCTTCGACTAGGAATATTAAATACTTCGTCATCGGTACAAATTCGCCGGTTAGACCGAGAGAGTTCACACAAAAATATCGCAACTCTAAACGTAGGTGATTCAAGAATTTTTTTTAAGAGGTGTGTGTGATGGTCTGTGTGTGTATGTCCGATTATCAGTGGAGACGTTAAAAACTCCCCGACGAACTCGAAGCGATTTTTTTTTCTATTATATACAAAAGTGAAGTGTGTATGTGTATAAATGCATGTGCAGTTTCATGCACACACACATTGTTTTGTTACATCCTGAGCGAAAAGATTTGTACTATAGCCTCTCTAGTCCATTACAAACTAGCTTGCTACGTTTCCCATTAGACAATCCGTCAACTCGTTAACTGTAAAGTTTAAAATACATTATGATAAAAACTATAAGTTCATGTATTATGTCGTCATGCACTCGTTTTTAGACCAAAATGCCACATCAGATATAACAAACCAGTTGGCTGACTTCAAAGTTCAAACAAATACTTTGAACAACGTAAAGCAAGTTGTCCGCCGGTCGATACTATAACGTCAATCTATCTTGTTGCTTGTTTCAACGCGCTATTCTCAGGAATTACTGGCCAGAAGTGCAACATTATTTAATTTTTGTGTTGGTCAGTACATTTATCGAGGAAGGTTATACAACCAACCACCAAAAGAAGCCGAGCACTAATCAAAAAATGTTGTAAAAACGAGAAAATTTATAACATTTCACGCGGACTTAGTCGATGACAACAGCTAGTACAAAATATACGGGACCTAACGAGATTAACTATAGTAATAACACTAATACACACCTTCTCGACTTTTGACCGTGTTTTAAAACGTCACTTCTTATTCGCCTTTCTGGTTTTTTCTGGGTATTGTGGTCATGCCGGCTGTACAGAGCGCGACCTATTTCCCTTTGCGACACTCAACTGGCAAATCGTTGACATACAACACAAATGCCGCTCTAATAAACTTCTGTTTGAAACTATTTTATAACTGAAAACCCTTGAGATTAGAATATACAGGGTGTAACAAAAGTAAGTGATGAAACTTTAAGAATCGGTGGCGGTACTCACAATACGCGCATTTATCCTGCATCGCGCTATCGAAGTTATCAAAACACGGCGGTATATATACGAAAGCTGATATGAATCACGTGGGCTTCGACCTGACCGAGTATAACACCTCACTCGGTCGGAAGATCCCACAGTTCGTTACTGTCCCTGATAAAGAGTTCACTGTGTAGTAGTAGCAGCGCTGAAAGCGAAAAAAAAATTCGTGTAAGTACCCGAGAGACTTGTGGTACAGGTGCGAGACGGAAATATATTTAATACTTTTGTACTGAACACATACCTACTTAAGATTTTTATTATATGATACACAAAATTAATACACATCCAAGACCCAAGAACATTGAAAAACTTTTTGTTCCGTCGGCGGGATTCGAACCCGCGACCCCGGCGTAAGCTACCAACGCGCTCACCACTGACCCAAAGAGGTCGTCATGGTTTGTCGCACTGAACTTTTCACCTCCTCTGTACATAAGTACATCAGAGCTAGTTAAACAATAGCTTCTTTAATTCTTTACAACTTTAAATTTGCTTTTGTCCCCTTTGCAACGTAACTGTCGTAACTATAGGATTTCTGGACTTCTCCTGCACTTTGCATCCAGTGATGAATCACCTGTATGCCACAGTATAATTGTTACACAGTACAGTAACTTGGCCGTTTCAATTAAATCAAAGAGATAACTTTGTTTTATACGCTTCCGTCTTTTTATCTCAAGTAAAAATCAATTAAAAAACAAAAGTATGTATTTATTATTATGTTAAGGCCTACTTAGAGCACCAAAACACCCGAACACTTCCGTCGGTGACAATCGTTTGATCACCAAGCAAGCATATCTACGCAATCGTTTGTAGTTCACAGAAAACTGACGAGAAACGTCGTTGTGCTGTGTTTCGTTCAGTGAGTGAGTTTACCGGTGGCCTAACTTCCCTAATCCCCTATTCATATATCTCTTACGCGCTTGCGACTCTTCGGATGTCGCTAGTGTCTATGGGCGACGGCAGTTGCTTTCCATCAGGTAACCCCTCTGCTCGCTTTCCCCCTAAATATCGTGTTAAAAAAAAGTACGTTGTACTCGTAGTACTCAAGGAGGTGATAAAAGCCGATCATAGACGATACATAACTTTCATGAGCGAAACCGAATATGTCCTCTAATCTCTACACAATTATACTGGCGTGTCATCGTTTATATTTGCCGCCTCAATAGAGAAGCCAAAGTTTGCGGTTATTAAACTTTTTTTTAGCGGGCTTTGGCCCACCACACATTCCCACTACTGCATCTCCTGCGTCGCCAGAATCGACAGCGGCATCCAACCACGAAAACCCTTTGATCTCAGGGAGCCCGAGGGACTCGCTAAAACTGCCTTGGGAACCGCAACGAAATTAATCAGAAGAAGATAGGAGGAGTAGGAAGTAGAATTCCCTTCACAAAACAAAGCGGGTTATTATATTTTGTATTGGTTGTTATACTGTATACGTTTATATTGTGTATGTTGCACGGTGCAGAGGATTTACGGTGGTGTTTGTATGCAAATTCGAGCAATAAGAGCGAATGAGCGAGGCAATCTTGAATATCGGATGATGCATCGCTAGCCGGCTTCTTTTCTTCCTCACGCCATTGAAGTCATCCATAAATTACGTCAGTAACGTACATTTTAGCGCATTTTACTGGATATTGTTCAATTTGTCTGATAGCAACTAAAATGTTGTTGAAATACGTTCATCCTATTAGTTCAAGTCCCGTAAAGCGTTCATAACCCCTATGTCATTTCAATACATTTTGTTTGGCGACAACGTCTAGGTCTTGGCTAAGCCCCCTGTTCAAAATATTGTAAAGGTTTTTTTAGGTTTTCTTAGATATGTCTATTAATATCGACATCGGTAGTCGACCAACTAGTCGACCAACCAGTCGACAAACCAATCGACCCACTAGTCGAGAAACCAGTCGACCAAGTAGTTTACCAAACACTAACCAGTCGACAAACCAGTCTACCAACCAGTTGACAAATCAGTTGACCAACTACATAGTAGACCAACCAGTCGACAAACCAGTTGACAAACTGGTCTACCAACCAGTCGACAAACCAGTTGACCAACAAGTCGACCAACCAGTCGAACAACTAGTCGACCAACCAGTCGATCAACCAGTCGACAAACTAGTCTACCAACCAGTCGACAAACCAGTTGACCAACCAGTCGACCAACCAGTCGAACAACTAGTCGACCAACCAGTTGACCAACCAGTTGACCAACCAGTCGACCAACTAGTCGACCAACCAGTCGACCAACCAGTCGACCAACTAGTCGACCAACCAGTCGACAAACCAGTCCACCAACCAGTTGAACAACTAGTCGACCAACTAGTCGTCCAACTAGTCGACCAACCAGTTGACCAACCAGTCGACCAACTAGTCAACCAACCAGTCGACCAACTAGTCGACCAACCAGTCGACCAACTAGTCGACCAACTAGTCGACCAACAAGTCGACCAACCAGTCGACCAAACAGTTCACCAACCAGTCGAACAACGAGTTGACCAACTAGTAGACCAAACTGTCGACCAACTAATCGGCCGGCTGACCGATTTGTAGGAAATGGCGCAAATCAAATCGCCCCACTGTTATTTTTATAGTAGTTTAGCCTATGCTTATTTTTATAGCCTTAGTTTAGCCTACTCTTTAGGTTAGTTCCGCTAACACAGTAAAGGATTCATACACTCGCTAATTAAACACTCTGTCAAAAATTTGCTATTTTCTATAGACCGACTTAAATACTGACTAAACCGCGATTGAGAACAAAACGTTGTTGTTGTCAATCGCAGTTTTTATAGATGACCAAAAGCACCATACTCTTCTCGCTGCATAAATATATGCCAAGGCATATCAATCAGGAGTCATATTTTACCCTGGCAATATGTTTTCCTTTAATATGCATAGCTCTGCAACATAATAGTGCTTCTGAAAAATACGAATTTCCAACTAAGTTCAGCTTACGTCGTGGTTTTGTTAAGATAAGAAGATGCAATTTTCTTCTAAAAATATATTTTAAAGGTTTAATAGAGATTGTAAGAAGCATATTAAATGGATTTTTATTTTTTTCGTATATCAATTTACAAGAAAGATGTTAAAGGTAGAGTGATACCGTGGTTCTATGTCCTTTCCTGTTCCATGTTGTACTGTAAAAGTGGCAGGGCTAAAAGCAAAATATTTTTTAATTTGTATGGTCAAACTCTTAAGCGACATAAGTTCTACCAAACAAATCACAAAAAAATACTTTTTTTGCAGCGCTGCTACTTTCACAGTATATTATATGCATAAAGGATACGTGTGGCCTAAAGTAGCACTTATTTACTACGGCCCGTGATTGTTATTATTATAAACTTTAGTATATAAATATTATAAGTTATGAAGTCATAAACTTTTATATGTATACTTAACAGGAACTTACAATATGAAGTTGAAAACTCTTGTACATTGTTCCTAATAAATTAAAGCTGGTGTACGTTCACACCATCTGATACGACAGGTATGCGATACGATAAATCCCACTCCTTACCTGTAGCAGACTTCGACGCGTTCGGAGAAACTCTTTTGATCCAAACCATCATCCATTGCAAACTTTACATGAAAAATGATACTATGATGATATGGGCGCTACTTGCAGATAATTTAAACAATAGACATGGATTAAAACTACTATTTTGACGCGAAACCTCACATTTTACAAGAATCTTTTCAACGACGACTATGAACAATTATCGAAAACAACTAATTTTTTAGGGCTCTCATGATTGCAAAGTTGTCGATAGGCGTCTATAAAGGTTATCGTCAAAAAGCGCCCGCCCGGGTAGTTGCAAACTGTATGAAATGTCTGTGTGATAACTTGAAATTTTAATACAAGATTTTCATCACAAAACAAATATTTAGTAAAATATTAAAAAATATATCTCGGAATCTAATTAAATTCCGAGATATATTTTTAATATATTTTTTTTTCATTTTTTTAGCCCCGCTTCTCATCAGCTAGGTCTACAGTGCAGTATTGGGGTGTACCTAATAGGAAATTAAAGATTTATATAACAAGGTGTCAGCTTGCCTCAAATACCTACTTAAAATTTGCTATCTCAGAATTTCTCTTCTCAGCAAAATTCTCTTGACAGCTCCTGTCACTTTCAACAGTAGTTTCCAAAATCGGGATCAAATCCGCGCGGAATCGATATTTAATAAGTCGTCGACATCAAGTCGTATAGTATAAAGGCACGTCAGTCACCTATGTAATTAGGTAGTTGGCAGCATATTAATTTTGAGTGCGTCGCGGGCGCGCAGCCTCTAATATGTATTGTGTAATTGAGGCCGCCTTACGCCTACTCTGGGGACATACGCAGGATTTTTAACATAAATTGTGATTTAAACAAGCTTAATGTCCAAAAACAGGAAACCTGACTGCAAGAACGATTGCCATTTAAACATCAAGTTAGGTATATTTCTAGAATTTAAAGCCCTCCATTTTGATACCCTACTCGACTTAAATCGGCAAAAAAAAAAACTTTTGGAACCTCACAATATTCCGCCATTTTGATTTTTTAATGTATCTAGTGTAAGTTGTGCTATCAGACGAATCTAACGATACCTCATACGTTACAATACGTCGAACCGCTTAGGCTGCAGAGCGTGCCAAACAATTATACATACTACTAGTGGGTAGTCAGTTGGTTCACACTCGAGAACGTGCTAAGTTCGAGCCCGGGTGGAGGCTTGTACCAATATGACATTTTCTGATTACAAGTCCTTTATAAGGACGGCAATTGCCGTGGCCAATGGGAGAGCTATCTTTCTTCACTATCGGACGGGCGCGACCAAAGAAATACCACGCCCTCACAGAAAATCGGTGTAAAACAGAGCGTGCTATTTTTAGTATATTACTGTTGTATCTACCCTGAAAAGTTAATCTGGCTTTGCTTATATTAATTTATTAATTTGTCAATATTAGCAAGTGTTTTCGATATTAAAATATACCATTAGCAAAAAAGGAAGACGTTTTTATATTGAATTCGCTACGATGTCGTGTAATAGCAATAAATCAGTATAAAGTAGCCCGCGTGACGTCACATCCGCTTCCGGTGACCAAGGACACGGTGCTTTGTTTCGCAGGCATCGACATCATTAGAATAAATAGAGCTTTTTTTGACTTTAGTTGTTTTTCCGTTAAAAAAATATGTTTTTCAGTTATTTCATTTAAACTGTACTTAACTGAAGATTTCGACATAACCCCCATAACATAATAGAGCCAAAAAGCAAGTTGTTTGCAAAAAAATCATAATCTCAAATATTTTAACTGTCAAGCCGTTTCGGACATACATCCTGGATAGACGGGCAGACGCAGCCTTAGTACTGGGATTTCGTTTTCACCCTTTGGGTACGGAATCCTCAAAACTAGTGCACAATATGAAAGTTTGCTCCTATCAATCCTTACCTGCTTGGAAATTTCCAGAAAACTTAAGTTCTCGTCTGTCTGTACATAATCCTGTACCGAGACGTACTTCCATCAAACTTGGACGAACAACACTTAGAGTTTCCACTTCAATTAGAAGAACGACCCTTTATCGACCCACGGACTTTTATAATTTCACTTTCAAGTTTCAAATGAGTATTAATATTTCCTGAATGACTTTCCGAATCTCGTGATCGCGGCCGACATATTTTTAATGGGTGACAATCGGGCAGACTTGTTACCTGATGGAAAGCAACTGCCGGCGCCGATGGACGCTTCAAACATCATAAGAGTAAGGCCGTTTGTCCACCACCACCGTCAACTGAGGACGAGATTATTTCGTAACAATGAAATGCAACTTTATGATCTAGCTTATAGCTGTAATTTTTTATCTACATTATCATCCATGTCGTCACCGTCATTAAAGGCGTAGAGGAAAATGAAACCTGTCACCTATGTCATACAGTGTCATTTTTTTTATAAAATAAGGTGGTAAACGAGCAAACGGGTTACCTGATGGAAAGCAACTACCGCCACCCATAGACAGTGGCAACATCGGAAAAGTTGCAGGTGCGTTGCCGGCCTCTATGAGGGAATTTTAATAGGAATAGGGGGATTAGGGAGGTTGGGCCTCCGGTAAACTCACTCATTAAACGAAACACAGCTCAACGTCGTTGTCACGCCAGTTTTCTATGAGGCCGTGGTATCACTCCGGTCGAGCCGGAACATTTGAGCTGAAGCATGGCTCTCCTACGGCAATGAGCATCCGTATTATGTACTTGAGATCGGAAAATGTCTCATTGGTATACGCCTCCACCGGGGTTTGAACCTGCACCCTCTCGAGTGCGAACCGAAGGTTTTATCCACTAGGCCGCGGACGCTCTAAATTTCTCAGTATTTTAGCTTCGAGAAAATAAATAATGCGTGTATGTTATTTTTAACAAGGCGATCCTTGTTAAAAGTAACATACGCGCATTAAAGTTTTGATTGCACCCTGTATAAGAGATACACTCTCTATAACTTTACTTTGTTACAACCTGTATAATATAATTCCTAGAACCGCTGGTCTCTGTGTGTACAATTCAATTAAATCTGACGGGAATTTCTTGGTATCGACCTATAGAATTGAGCTGAGACACTGTGTTCCTGAGAATTAAATCAGTTCTAAGTTGTGTGTTCTAAGCTTCATTTCATAGGTCTTAAATGCTTTTGATAAGAGTACCAAGTCTAATGGTAGGTTTCCAGCTCCGATAGACCCAGGTATTATTACACTAAACTTGAATAACTAAGCGAACAAAGCGAGCTCTCGCTATCTCTCCACGAGTACATTTTTGTGGTACTATCGCGCGTTTTTTAACCCGACTGCGTCAGTAGGAGGGTTATGTTTTTCGAGAGTATGTATGGATAATTGCTTGCCACGCTCTGCAGCCTAAACGGCTTGATGATTTTAACGTATGAGGTATCGTTAGATTTGCCTTGCGCTATTAAAGACAAGTGACACTGAGTACATTTAAACAATCAAAATGGCGGATTTTAAAGTCAAAATCGTAAGGTTTCAAAAAATTTTTTTTTACTCATTTAGGTCGAGTAGGGTATCAAAATGAAGGGCTTTAAATAGCCATTCTATAAATATACATAACTTGATGGTTAAACAGAAAACCCGACTGCAGGGTTTTCTGTATGAGAATATGTGGTTCCTTATGTAGTTGTATTATAGACAATTATATTCAATTCTTTGTTATTAATACTGAGTCAGCGAAATAAAAGTTGGCTCTAATCCAACTGGAGGCGTAACGAGCTAACTCTGATTAAACTACGTTTTCATAAACTCCCGCCTGCGAATTATTAATTAAAATAATACAAGTCAACACGAGATTAAGCAATACGGAGGTTCATTCTATCTTTTGTTTCATTTTCAATTTATATCCAGAATCTAAACAAGGACGTTAATGCCAATTTAAAAGTCGCACGCCCCATGCAAGTGACTTTTAAATTACGTATATAATATAAAGGGGGTGTAGTAAACTTCTTTGTAAAAACCTGTTTATATTTTGTACTCTTTGCTTTATGGTTTATTGACTTATTTACAGTTTTGATAGATGTCGAAAAATTGTATGGAGGATTTTGGGGGATCCGAGATATGATATATATGTAACACAGACAATATACGTATTAAAAACAGTTCCTCCATTTTCATTGATTGCACCTTCATTATAGTAAGCGAACAAGCTAATCGTTTTGCACTCGCTTCAGGGGTTTCCTGGGGGTCCGCATTTGGCCACTTTTATATTAGAGAACCCCCCCCCCCCCGTATCAAAGCTATATGTTCACCCGTCACATGTACTACGTTAAAAACTATACGGAAACGTAACTGTACTGTGTCTCTATCCGTTTGTCTGTCACCTTTACGTCTATACCACTAATTAGATTTTGCTTTTTTTGTTGGTCTGATGATACCCTAGTCCAAGGGATGGTTTTTTGTGATGTAAGCACAGTCACTAGGAGTCACCCCTAGTAAAGTATAATAATTTTATTTGAGCTTATTTAAAGATGTTCCTAAATTCGACCACGTAATATTCTTGTCAAAATAATATTTATCAAAACAATGACTAGACCATTAATTTACTTTATGAACGAAATCGCTTAATATCGTTGCGCCAATCACTTTTCCTACAAAAATATTCTCTAATCTCCGCAGACATTATTCATATATATTAATATTCGTGTCTGTATGTTGGCGCCGGCGGGCCGTGCCAGACCGTACCCTCGGGGAGTCCTTGCTGATGATATCTGTACATGCCCAGGGTACACAAATACCTTAGAGCCAGTCCACACGGCGCGTTGCCTCATCGTTGCTTCGACGCAGCGCTGCGGCTACCTTGTTATACATACAAATAACCAGAGTGTTCAAAACTTCACACGGCGTGCTGCGTCGCTCATCGCAACGCACACAATACGATGGATAGCAGGCCTCACCTTCAACGAGATTATTTTAGCCAGATAAAATGTATAGCTATAGGTTTCATTTTGTAGCGACATTGCTCTAGCATCCATGGCGTCGCCGATTCGTAGTGGCGTAGAGCAAAATGAATCCTGTCACCTATGTCATATTATAGTAGCATTTTATCGGGCCGAAATAATTGACTGCGTCATAAAAACACTGCGATGGCAGCGCCAGTGTGGCCGGCTATACGTCAAAATATTTGCGCTGCGACAACCCAACGGAATGGTACGCGCCATGTGGACTGGCTCTTATTCTGTCGTGCAAGAGGATATGTGAAGAAATTTCCACTTACAATTTGAATTTCTGGAAAATACCTGTATCGTAAACGAACATGAGAGAGCATTAGTTAATTTGCTCCTACTAAATAGTCTTATGTAAATATGTAGCACTCTGAACTGGAAATTAATTTGTTTCAAGTGGTGCAACATTTATCTGGAACCCAATTGTAATTGTACTGGTTCTTTAATATGTATATACAAAGTCTTAAGTGACAGCAGATATTGCAGAATTTCTGCTGTCAGTGACTAATGAAGTCTCTCTGATGATGATCTGATGCCAGACCATCAGTCAGAAATGATAGAAGAGTGATAATCTAACCGATTGATGAACGGACTGATCATTTTTACTCTAGACTTTTCTGCCATCACTCTGACGTCAGTCTCACTGGATTGAACTGATGCCAGATTCGACCTTCAAAAAGTTGAATTTTGAATCTTGATACTGTTCCTAATCGCCAATGTTCGTGGTTCGTTAATCGTCCTATTTGTCGACCCGCCGATCGAAGGCAAATATATACGATTATCGGCGAACAGTAGCCAGTGCGCCCCCAACACAATCGTGGTCACAAGTGGATCCATAAGAATAAGAAAATCATGTTTTTATCTATTGTCAGTTTTTAAACAATGCCTACTGTCAAACGGCCGCCGCTCACCTGTCTCGATACCTAGCGATAACTATGTCTGGATAATGCCGAAATGAGACATTCGTTGATGCTACACACTTATACAAATAGCACGGATGCTTTCCAATAAAATGAAACCATGAAATTTTTATTCCAATACGCTAAAAGCTCGTGTTTCTAACGACTTGTACGGTTTGTGTACGTTAGCTCTGTATTACTTTTATTGCTGTTATCACTATTGCTTGTAATTTTATTAGAGGATTGTGTTTAAGACTTCTTTATCAGAGACATGAGATACAGGGAATTGTAAGTATTAACGATAATAATATGAAGATTTTAAGGATCTGTATCACCGCTTACTGATAAAGTTTCTATTAGGTTATCCACAACTTTTTTGACAGATTCTCTATACACATCAAAAAAACGTTGTGGACGGAATAAACACCAGCTAAAGACCTGTTTTACATATAGTAACAACTTTATTTGACAGATTTTGTATGGAGAATCTGTCGAAAAAGTAGTGGATAACCTAACAGAAACTTTAAAAGTAAGCGGTGAAACAGGCCTTAAATCTTTTTCATTTGTGGAAATGGTCGTGGTGGCCAAAGAAAGATCTACCTACCGAGAGAAGTGTTTTACTCAGACACGTGATATCACACATTATTAGTCAATTTTTCATGAAGAATCTAGAGTAGTAAGAGTATCCGTACTAGTGTATAAAACCCGTGAAAAATCATATGAAAAAAATTGCATAAATAAATTCCAACCCCCAGTGCGGACGGTCCCTTAGACCTCACGGCCTTTAAGTTTTTGATACCAGAAAAATTCAACGCCAGAACGCGCAATAAGCACCGCGCTTGTTGAGTAAGAAACTATATTCAATTTATTATTAAATGCCATCAATAAATCCCTTTGTCCATCGATTATTGTGAAGATCGTGTTACAATTGGGGCATTTGGTGGCAGGCAGGGGATTGTGTTTTAATCAGTATTCAGTATTGTGGTTCGGTGACTGAACCCTCAACAGCTATAGAATAAGCTTTGAATGCGGCCCGCTAACATTATAACTGTAAATATTCGAATCTACTGAGTGTATTTTGTTGAGAATTGGTATTAGAGATAACACATCCTATGCTTTCATAAAAAGCGTGTATGTCTGTTATCTCTTCCCGCCCTAACCGCTGAACCGATCTCGCTGAAATTTAGTATGGACATACTTTGAGATCCGGGAAGGACATATGATACTTTTTATTATGGAAAAATGTACGATTCCTGCACGATAAACTATTTTTGGCGCAACGTTGCGGGTGTCATCTAGTATGGATTAAGCTGACTTACATACTCTTTATTTCGATTGATTCCATCCAGGAAAAGCAACAGTCATGAACATAGTACCTAATTAAAATCAAAATCATTTATTTCTGAGTAAATTTTAAACAAATGTCAACATAAGGGATTGTTACCCCGCACCGCGAGATCCCGCAGCTCCGTGGACGATAGCCACAATCCCACGACCCACAAGTCCAACAGTGCCACTATTTATGGATCTATCACTAGGATCACTACAATAAAAGCATATCATACACACTACATAACATTTCAAAAGATAAAATATTATATAAAAAATATAAAAATAATATAATAGCTGTCATAAGATAATAGGGAAGATGCGTGTAAAACAAAATTTATTGAATGCAAATTATAGTAAGAGAAATAAGATAATAGCGATTTAAGTTTTCTACCCATCTCTTTCTCTCAAAACGAAATTTAGTATGAACTTTGTATACAGATTATAACTTTGTATGCGATATCTGCCTCTCTTTCTAACTGATTACTTTCAAGACTCGTAACTTTATTATTTTTTTTTAATTTTATGATAAAACTGATTAGACTACATCCGTTTTTCTTATTTAAAGAAAGAAAAAATCATACATATTCTCTATTATGTCTTTTTTTTCTGATTATTTTTCCTTACGGGTCTCTACTACTAAGACAGATTTAATTCGTCCTTCAGTCAACCCTGGGATCATATCAAAGGTTTTCGTAGTTAGTTACAACGGTCAATCCTTGCGACGCACGAGTGAACCACTGCAGTGGTGGGAATGTGTGGTGGGCAGCTGTCTTTACTAAAATGACTACACTTGTACTACATTTGTAGAGATGATAAAATATTAACTTTCAAACAATCCCCAATTAACTTAGACCTTTACTTAGCTCTAGCCCCCTTACTCAAAAAAATATTGAAACAGTCTTTAACTTATCAAGATTCGCAGTTATTTTCCGAAACATTTAAAAACGTCACACGACAGCAAGGGACAGCCAACCTTAATTAGTTAAACACCGTTTAAATATTTTTATTATGAATAGGAGGTTAACGTTTAGTACATTTGAATAATAATACTGATAAATTTCGTTGCGGATCCGAAGACAACAATAGAGATCATATCTGCATGCTTTCGTAGTTGGAAGCCGCTGTTCCTGGTGAGACATGAGATGCAGTGGTGGGAATGTATGGCGGACAAAAGCCAGTTAAAAAAATAATCCCTAATCAGCTGTAAATCAAGCTTTAAATTTAATAAACCCAGTCCACGCCTCGCAATAAAAACCAGAGCCAAAACTTACATTAGATGACAGATAACGCGCTAATGGGCCCCAGAAACGCTACCTGCCAATAACCGGCTAAATTAAAAAGGCCAGCGAATGCACCACTTAGGTGTTGCCCGGTTGCCAGCACGGTATTTTGAATTTAGTCGCGTTATCTTGATTACTTAATACGAGCTAAGCCGATGATTTAATTGTACCTTGTAGCGTGACGTTTTTTAAATAAATTACGGATTTTCATGTCGATATAGGTGCGCGCACTTTATGAGCACAACGGGTCTCATTATACCTACACATCATTTTTCACCGACTTCCATAAAGGAGGGAGCCATTTGCCGTAGAAGAGCCATGCTTGTTGTCCTTTCAACTCACTACTTTCACACTTTCATACAAACCTTCAAGAAGAGAGCGTATTCCCTCTTAAAAGGCCGGCAACGCACAGGCAAACCTGATATTGCGAGTGTCTACGGGCGGCGGTAGTTGCTTTCCATCAGGTAACCCGTTTGATCGTTTGCCACCTTATTTTTATTTTAAAAAAATGTAAGGCGCTTTACACACCCTTAAGCATTGATACTTTCTTTTTTACACCTGTTTAATATGAAAGTCTTGAGCTAGGCTAGGTCGCCGAGCATCATTGCACCTCCATTGAATATAATACAGGTGAATAAATCAGAGATCAAGCCCCCAGACGACTATGTATAGAACCTTTAGGGACCATCCATTATGTACGACACACGTTAAGGGGAGGGAGCGGGGCGGGGGAGGTCGTTGAATGTGAATTGGTTTAGCACGGTGTGAAGGGGTTCCTTAGTTTTGAAATCACATTTAAAATTAAACAAATTCAATATTGAAATTTTAAATATTGAAGTGGTTTTAATTTCAGATTGTTAGTATTGTAAATTTTTGTTGCTACACTTGATAGCTAGGGTGGAGGGCTCAGAAATATGACCTGTGCCAAGGCGTGAGGGGTTTAAAAAATATTAAATTAACGTACTTTATGGATTGCCCTTACCGTGAATACTTCTTACAAACTGAGCAGCGTGTACCAGCTGTGTACAATGGCGAGTGTTTTTAGTTCAATTTATTACCATGATTGTTTTTCGTGTAAAATATTTAATAAAAGTGAAGAGTTTATATTATTTATACCTGCGGCCCTAGCATAGCGACCGAGAAAGTATTTCCTTCTACCCTTCTACAGCAAGATAGGCTACTTTTGGTCTAAAAAATATCATGTTTGTAAAGGAGATTACGAGAATATATTTTGTATTTTTACGCGATTTTCAAACCCTAAGCGAGCGAAAAAGCTAGTGTTATTAAATAAAAAATATAATGACAAATTTGAATTGCCTTATCAAATGCAAATATCATATGTAAAGTTAAATCCGCCTCTGCATTGGGCGACGCTAGTGATGTGCTATGAATGCAAATTTTCGATGAAATTTTGATCTCCAATTCCCAACTCGTTAGATTAGTTTCCAGGTGATACAGATCACCACTATTGTTTCGATCAGAGAGACTACATGATAAGGTCTCAGGTTGCCTAATGCCCTAATCGAGCATTTTGTTCCCTCAGGTTGCGTGTTCCCGGCGCGGTGGCAGGGTCGGTGGTTCCAGTCCGGGGTCATCCAGTCGATCGTAATCCAGGACGGCTCCTTGTCTAACAAAGGTCGCTGCCTGTCCTCCGAGGGCGACAAGTTTCTTATTGTTGATGAGTGAGTACCTTTCTATGTAACGGGGTCTAAATTCATAAAATTTTTGTGACGTCCTACCCGTAGGGTACCTTCTACAAGGGTATGACATCCCGGTCATACCCTTGTAGAAATTATGAAAGTTTTATGATTGAATCTAGTAACTAGTAGGTCAGTTATAAAATCTGGTAACTAGCCAGTCATTAAATCTAGTAACTGGTCAGTCATCAAATCTTGTACCTGGCCGGCGAAGCTAGAACCTTCCAATTATTATTATCCTTTTATGAATAACCCTCCTGGCGCAGTCGGATAAAAATTCGTGGTAAACTTAATACTTTTTCGTAACTCTTAAACCTTTGCTTTCAATTGACATCTTTTATTTAGAAAATAAAATAATTTCTTTCACATAATTATGTACACGTCTCAACCCAAAATTGATTTCTAACTAAATACTTAATAACAAATTTTATTTTGATGGAATCTTACTTTATTGAAGAAAAGCCAATCAAGAAAATACTTATATTCTTAAAATCTATTTTCCTTTAAAGCGAGGTATTGGTGAAGTACCCAATGAGGATGTAGGTATATTTTCTTTTGAGATATACGAGTTTTCGTTTTTCACACAAAATTTGATACAGGTTCTTTGATCCATTTTTTGGAATAGGTAGAAATCGAAGACGATCCAAAACACGTGCAAGCAAAGCAGCTGTCAACAATTAAGTGAACATTCAAAATGGCCGAGCTTGTCGGCATAAGTGAGAGACATGAGTACCAACATAACGCCACAAAAAAATCGAAATTCGAATATACGTACCCGCGAAAATTCAAAATTCGCGATACTTTTTGAACACACCTCGTATATATTTTCGGTATAAAAAGAATCCTATGTCCTTCCCCCCGGAACTCGAAAGTATCTCCATACCTAATTTCAGCAAAATCGGTTTAGCGGTTTGTGCGTGAAGAGGTAACAGACAGACAGACTTTTCTATTTATGAAGTGTGGAAGTTAGGATTCGGTAAATTTCTCGGCATTCCGTTCTGAGCACTACCTAATCCATACTAATAAATAGTGCATAATGTCCGTCCGTCCGTTTCAAAAAACTTTCCATACATCCTGACGACCTCTGTGTAACAGTAACCACTGTTACACAGAGGTGAGCGCTTTGGTAGCTCACGCCAGGGGTCGCGAGTTTGAATCCCGCCGACGGAACAAACTGCTGTGTAAACATAATTGTATCAATATTAGTATCATAATTGAAGATCTATTTACTTATTTAAAAAATAAAAATCTTAAAAATGAGTATAGTATAAAAACACTGCCGTGTCACCAGATTTCCATTGTCTGGTACCCGTAACACAAATCCTTCGGGTACTTAGCACGGGGCCAGACTGACGTGGCGTGAAGCGTACATAGCCATTATTATTATTATTTTCTGACATAAGCGGCAATTGACATAAACGTACTATAAATCAGTCTCTACATAATCGATATTTGATAGCGATCATTCATCGTTAATTTTCACTTGATCATCAACTAACCGGTCAAAGGCGATCATAGACAATGATCGGTAGAAGCGATTCTGCGCTCTACACGATCGTGCTCGCCTGTCATCGTCTGTATTCGCCGATTACGAAATAGAGCTAAAATACATAGAGCTAGAAAAATTCGACTTGTGTTCTATAAGTTCCTACGTTTTGATCGGTGACTTACATCTTTAGATATGATAAAAATGTCTAGAAACTCTGCATGTAAAGTTTTTTTTAATAAAGTAAGAGGGCAAACGAGCAAACGCGTCACCTTATGTAAAGCTCCGTTGCCCATAGACACTTGCAACATCAAAAAGTTGCGGGTACATTGCCGGGCTTTTAAGAGGGAATACGCTCTCTAACGATTATAATAACGAAGAATTTATAGAGCGTCCGTGGACTACACACCTTTGCTCTTTGGTTCGTACGCGAGAGGGTGCAGGTTCGAACCCAGGTAGAGACGTGTACCAATGAGACATTTTTCGATCTCAAGTATACGGATGTTCGTTAGGGTGGGGGAGCCGTGCTTCGGCACTAACGGTCCGGATCGACCGGAGTGATACCACGGCCTCACAGAAAACTGGCGTGAAATGGCGTTGTTCTTATGTTTAATTCGTTGAGTGAGTTTACCAATTGCCCAACTTCCCTAATCCCCTATCCCTATTTCCATTCCCAATTCCCTCATAAAAGGCCGGCAACGTACTTGTGAATCTTCAGATGTGGGCATTTGCCCTCACTTCAGGTAACCCGTTTGCTCGCTTGCCCCCTAAGCATCATTAAAAAAAAAGTCGGCTATGATTGCGCAAAAATTCGGATATGATTCACTGTATGTAGTATCCTGGAGTTATGGAATCTAACCGTGACACATGGTCTAATTATAGCAAAACAATTAGTTATACCGAGAATTGTGGTTTTTATAGATCTCAGACTGATGCATCGTAATACCAGGTAAGGAAAAAAATCTGATGATCTACCAAAATAATTGACTTTTTTTAAAGTTTATATTACTACTAGCTTTTTCCAGCGGCTTCACTCGCATTAAGAAGTATTTTCGTAAAAACTTCTAACCCTTGTTAAGCCCCCTGGTGGTAGAATTTCGAAAGCTATTTGACACGTGCTTATTGATATAAAATCAGCATTTTTTTTATCAGGCTTTGGCATACCACACATTCCCACCACTGTATCTCCTGTGTCGTCAGGATCAGCCGCGGTATCCAACCACGAAAACCCGCAGATATAACCTCAGGCAGAAATGATCTCTCTTTCACCCTGAGATCATATTAAATCAGCAGCTCAGAAATAAAATCTCAGGTCTCCAACTTAAGATATGACGCACTGTTTTAGTGAGTTTAATTTTTACCATTTTCACCCCCTTGGGGGTAGAAATTAAAAAAATGCTCAAACACATATCCGTTTATTTCGAATCAGTACCTCTGAAATTAAATTTAATGTTTCATTTAGCTGATCTATATTTTCCCATGTTTTGTCGTAGCTCAGGTCTGCTGGCAAAGATCTCTTTAGAGATAATCACACTTATGTACTTAACCGTTAAAATGCGTTATCTACTATAAGCTACTTTTATGAAACAATGTACATAAAGAATTAATCATTAACCTGTATATATTAAAAAAACAAAATTTAAACCTGTGGCTACTCAAAATCAAAATCTTTTTATTCAAAATCAGTACTTAAAGTACACTTTCTGAACGTCGAGACTACGGTGCCTACCACGGTGGGTTCGGGGACTAACCCGGCGAGAAGAACCGGCGTAAACTCGCACGGGTCCATCTTTTACCTAAAAGATGGAAAATAACAATAATATGTCTTAAAACTAATTTAGTAAACAATAATTGTTTTAAATGCATAAGTAATTGTAAGTCTATGTAAATATTACAATCTATTGTAACTTATTTATAAAATAATTATAACAAATAAATAAAAAACAAAGTTACATAACTATTGTAAGTCAAGGTTTCAAATATTATACAGAAGCAGCCTGGCAAGCAGTAATTCTACTCCCAGGATGTGCTGTGGTTAATAAGATCATTAACTCTATAGTAAGCTTTAGCACACAAACCTTAGTGTAATATTAGCTGTAGGTTCTAGAAGTAGGTTTTATCTTTAATAATAGGGTTAGATTGAATGTTTGTGCCTTTTTGTAATTTTAAATTCTTGACATTTTTATTGCGTTAGTTATATATTTTTAGGATTTTTTTTACTAGATTATTGGATTATATTAGCAAAAAAAAAACCCTGATAATGTTAGGGGAGGAAGAAGAAAATAACAAAACCTGTAGCTTCTAAGATCTATCATAATATTAATATCTGTTTTTTGTCTGTCTGATTTCAGTAATGATACAAGGAAGTTATTTAAACTGCTAAACTAATATACTCCTACATCCTCTCATGTAAAAATGTATTTTTTGTGAAAACAGAGTCTTTAATTTTAAACGATGGTTTTGAAATGTTGGGTTGGGAATAAAACCGCGCATCCCAGGGATGGAGATGGGGATAGTGGCTTTTGATGGGCCGGCGAGGGCCACAAACGATGTCAGGGTATTTTTAGTTTTGTTAAAAAACGAAAAACTTGACAGATGGACTTGGACTTAAAAAATGTTAATAATCTTAAAAAATTAATTTCTGTGTCAACATGGTCGATTTCCTAACATAGTAAATTTTACTTAACTTTAATCAACCCTGTTTGGATTTAGTAATTTCATAAATTTTATGTTTTCATCCTTTAATAAATACAGTCTTGATATGCCTGAAAACACCCCAAAAACGATGAAAACATTTAACATTATATTTGACATAACCTTAAAATTTTCAAAATTTGAAACCCTTGAATCTCCTTGAATTTCTAAAAAATGTTAATAAAAATTTATTTTTCCGCTTTTACATTGACACTGACTATGATTAAGGCGTAAAGAAACCGTAGCACCGTATAGAAAAAAATGAAACGAGATCTTTTTCTTTTTGTAAAAGTGCCATCTATCGTCAAACTTCGGAACAACGTCGTCAACATCTTCACGAAATCAAGCTGTCAAACTTGACACTTGTGAGTTGCGTCAAATAAACAACCAAACAAAGTTCAGTGTACAACAGCTGATAGGTCAATCTAATGAACAGTAATTTTCCTATTAAAATATTTGATAAATGGATAGATTCATTCCCTTATCTTTCATTAGTATGAATACAAATATCATTTAGTTTGTACGTGTTTATAAACGGATTCAGTGTAAATGTTTTTTAAATAACCTCAAATATAAAAAAATTGGTGAGTATTATATTTAATTATTTGAAAGAAGGTCCTAAATAGAGCAATAGCTTAGAATAACTTTAGAGTCACGTAATTACTCACGACGGAATGATTTTATTGAAGCGTTTACTTATAGGTACTGTTAAGAAAATTCATACGAAGTTTAGTAAGTTTTGTCAATTTTCCTTTTCGTTTTATTTTCCTTACATTTGTTTAAATTTTTTAAACAATATATTTTTTTTTTACGTAACTAACTTTATATAGCCCAATCGCTTTTTATCAAAGGGGGATTTTTGGTATTTCTTTTTAAGTCAATTTAGTGATGTCGAGAATAGGGAATATGCATGGTTTTTTATTATTTAATTAAATAAATCTTACGTTATTGAAAAACGATGTAGTCCAATCAGTTTTTTGATAGAATTGGAAATAACAAAGTTACAAGCCTTTAAAGTAGTCAGTTAGAAAGAGAAATCCGTATTAATTGTGACGTCAAATTCCATTAATTAGGTTACTATACGAAATTTAAAAAAAATCCTATTTTTACAATTTTTAAATTTAATCGGTCTTGTTTACAATTTTTCAAAATAATCGGCCCAGTCGTTCGGGACAAGTTTAGTTACAAACACATGCACTGAAGAATTATTTTGTATATTAAGATTATGTTTAATACAAAACAATGTATGTAGGTAATAAGACCCAAAATCGAATATAATGCATATTCAAGTTTGTGTCACAAGACCAGGTATTTTGTGGTTAGTCTAAGGCTTGATAGACAACCTAAAAAAAAACAAATACAGTCTTGTTTATTTGTAATCTGCTATACTACATGAATGAAATACCAATATGTTAAAAACATACTTTATACTTTAAACCGAAAAGAACCGGCTTCAATGACCACTACGTTGGCCCATAAAAAAAAGAAAAAAAAAACAAATGAGACTCCTTTATGATATCGAATGATTAAGAACATGGTACATAGTGCCAACACGTTCTTTTAAGAAATTGCTCAAGAAACGTCCTGAGATCTCTTAACTAGACACTAAAAGAACGACTCACCTAAAACGTTATCGCGTCAAAGTGCGAGAGCTCAAGACCGATATCAACTTTTTCTTGACACTGGGGGCCAAACGATACACAGGCATGTCCGTTGTCACTACAATTCCTTGCACTATCACTGCATCCCAAAAAAAAAGTAGCACTATCGTTTTCGTTCACAAAACATCGTATTCCTCTGAGGTCGTTCGGCTAACTAATTTAAAAACAGAACGCGAAGAATCCCACGCGGTTTTAATTTTAAAATTCGTGTTTAAGGTTCCGTGCACTGACACAACACTTGTATGCTATTGGTATGCTAGTTTTGGATTTACTAAGTATGATAAACCGAGCAGCAATATGTAGGATGCGAAAGAAACCGACTGCGCTACTGTAGCGTGCCGGACCGAGCAGGATGTTGCCTATTAGGCGAATTATCGAGTTGTCGTGGGCTAACAGTTCTTAGTGTCACAGGACTCTGAGAAAGATCAAACGGCTCAGACGATTGTACTCGAAATAGTGAGTAAACACCTTTTCAAATGAGACAAGTTCAGACATTCTTTAAAGGCAATAAAAGATATCCTAGATAGAATATAATTGAAGAAAGATGCAAAAAAAAATAATAAAATGAAATAAATCTTCCAAACACTTAATTCTTTAGAGGCTTAAGATATACGCTATGTCTGTGTTAACACTAAAAAGGTCTCATTTTCTGTACGTCTTGTCTCATTTCCTGTACTTTACGTTCTCTATCTAAAGGCGGCATATGAGAAGTTTTAGGGCTTTTTTCACAACTTCCTGATAAATGCCGTATAGGCTATCCGCAATTTCTTTGGCAGACTTTTCATACTTCATCTGTCAAATAAGTTATAGTAAGCCTAAGGTATTTTCAGGAAGTGGTCACATAAGAATGTCCAAATTGTGTCCATATAAACGGGCAGAACAACAATATTGCAAGAATCTTTATGGAATAAACGGAACGTGGGAGTGTCCGTCCTGAACGTTACGACTGGCATGTGACACGTTTTAAAAATAAAACAATACCGCATCGGCCGGAATGATCGTACTCACTGAGGTCGCTCAATTGGAGTACCAATGGAGACCGCTTCCGATACGAGTTTCACACATTCATAACGGAAGTGCATATCCAAATAAGGTGTAGGAGTGACTGTGGAATCGAGATGGAAAGAGCAAAAGTTTAAGTGCCCGTTTCACCGCTTACTGATAAAGTTTCTTAGTTAGGCTGTCTACAACATTTTTGGCAGATTCTCCATACAATATCTGTCAAATAAAGTTGTGGGTATACTACCTGTAAGCGGTGAAACAGGACCTAAGAGCGACAAAGAAATGGAAATGAGATATCCTCTGATGCAGGCTTTACACAATCGATGATGATCCTTGATGCTGTTATCGTAAATAAAAATAAATATATAAGTAAAATATATAAAATAAATAAATAAAGCATACAATTCCCTTCGCATCCAATATAATAATGCTTTTAGGGCGCTGTTGCCTCTGCCGCGTTTCTGTAGTGCCTCAGCGATGTTCGCTCTGGCAGATGTGGATAGTTTTGAGGCCATACTCCGCAAAAAGACTGCATCGCTTCTGGCTAGGATCCGCGGCAGCAGCCACAGTGTCCTAAGAGAAATTGTCGACAGTGGAGATTGTCCTCTGATCGACATTATGATTAAAAGAACAAAATCTCTGTTTAGAATAGTATACTAACATAGTAATAAGTGTATTTACTAACAATTTTATGGATCTTTGTCATCTGAAATAAACAAATTTTATTTTATTTATTTATTTATTTATTTATTTATTTATTTATTTATTTTAAATAATCTTATCCGCACGATCGTCGGCAAGCATCGACGATTTGATCAAATGCGGTCATACACGGTGATGGTGGGCATCTAATGAGGACCGCTTCCGATACGAGTTTCACACATTCATAACAAAAGTGCATCCCTAAATAAGGTGTAGGAGTGAATCGGGACTTAAGATGGACACTGGACAGAGATAAATTTAAGGCCAGTTCCAGTTTAGTGCTGCGAAGCACCGTTAACGAGCGTGAACGAGAATGTGGATGCTGTTCGCGGTTTTATCACGGTACGTTGCGTTTGTAAAGGTCAGCTTGTGCCGTGAATTCTTAGCGTGAATTCACGGCACTAATCTGGAGCCGGGGCAAGATTAATTAAGAGATAGAATATGTTACCTTTTTACGGCCTCTTTTCATAAGAGGCGATTAAAAACGATGACAGGCGAACACGATCGTATGAAGGATGAACTGGTTTACAAAGGACTTCGGAATGTGTGGATGCTTGCACGTTAATCGTGTTGATTAGCGACCAACAATCAACAATCATCGTCGAGAAAGTAGAGCCTGAATAATAGCTCTTCTTAATAATCTGCGAACACAGACGATGACACGCGAGCACGATCGTGTAGAGGTCTTGTTCGCCTCTTCTCGCCTCTCCCTCCCCATCATACGATATTCGCTGCTCCTAATAGGTCGGCTACCCAAATTCAAAACCTAGTAAGCCCTGACTTTTTTTAAAAACGTATTTTAGCATTTTCGGACTAACCACACACTATTTCAACTTTCAACAACAGACTTCCAAAGAAAAAAACAAAAATAATAAAAAAGAAACTAAAAAGTATTAAATAAAATTTATTCTTTTAATAGAAAATTCTTTAATAGAGTGTTTCAGTATTCGGTGAGCCATCAGCCTATTTCCGTACACAATCTTCATTATTTTAAAGTCGGTACCAGCTAACATGTCATGATT
>JAOTAV010011166.1:0-26999 GCA_026546445.1 Cyclargus thomasi | reverse complement strand
TCCCCTTGAATGCCGACAAAAAATTTCGTGAAAAAAACCCCCCTGTCCGCGGACAAAGTCGCGGGCAAAAGCTAGTTTTTAATAAATAAAACGCTACGCACACTACAGAACGCACGCTACAATATTTTGACATGATAAGATCATACACGAAATACTCTTTTTATGGTTGATGTCTGTGATTTTTTTATTTAATGCCTTAGTAAGAACCATTATGCCAAATTGAAGCCTGTGACTTAATTGAGAATGTATACATTTTTTTGTTCACTCTACGATAGATTTAAATATTTTTCAGTATTTATGGTTGAATTGCGCCCACAGGGAACCTCTTGTAATTTCAAATATCCATATGGTTGTCCAAGCACATACAATAATAATAACTCCCACGCTGGTTTCGGTTCAGGCCAGCACATACGACATTCTAGCAAAGTCTAAATACGTCTGGGACCAACAACCATGAGCGCGTTTCATCATGGTGTGTTTTCCTTATACCTTATACCGTATAAATTATGTGCTCGAAATAAGAAATTATATTTTGCGAATTCATTCTTTGTAATTTAAGCTTACTTTTTGTATAGTGGCATTCCCATGTCACGCACGTATTTTAGAGATTAAAAAAAATAACGTCAATGTCACAGAGGCGCATCCTGAAAATTGCCCCTCTGATCGCTTA
This sequence comes from Cyclargus thomasi, assembly GCA_026546445.1. Lineage (NCBI taxonomy): Eukaryota > Metazoa > Arthropoda > Insecta > Lepidoptera > Lycaenidae > Cyclargus > Cyclargus thomasi. The sequence goes on along the minus strand of JAOTAV010011166.1, from coordinate 26,329 downwards.
TTTTGTGCATTCACCTGCCGAACTTCGCACGTTCCCAACTTACCTACGACGTGGTGCTTTCAACATATGGAGGAATACCCGGACTCCTGGTCCGGGTACTGAAGAAAATTTAGATTGGAAAGAGATTGGAAAACATATTGAAGACTCGATCTTCGTCAGACTACCAAGTAAGTTTTAATTCGATATGAATAGCCATTTTCCATAATAAATTAATAATATGCCTTATGAATGAACTAGGTACATAAATACCTAGTTCATTTATAAGGCATATTTAAACATATTACATGTAGTAGTTTTTTCCGGTTTCCGTTACGCAATATTAATGTACAGTCAAGGTTTTGACATCTACCTACATTTTATTCAAATTTACGAATACGCAACTGCTAAAGTTGGCGATTTCATCGTTCGAAGACTAAGGCTAAACAATAAAACACGCAACTACCAAACCTGCTTTTGCCAAAGTCGGGGCTTTTGTCGTTCAAAAAATAATATGAATGCGCAACTGCCAAATTCGGGGCCTTTGCTGTTCAAATACATAATCACGCTACTATCAAAACTAAGGTTTTTGCTTTCTACATTAAACAATAACTATTCTGTTATTGTTCACAGATCGTGATGATCCTGCACAAGCAGTTAACCACGTGGAGATTATCTCGCTCCTCTTTCTGGCTGAACACGTGCCCGACCTGAAACTTGGCCCGGCAATTGCTTAGACGTCTTCGAAAAAAGCGTCATCTGTGAAGCCTCGAATTATACGAATAAGGGAACCCCAGGTGAGGGTTCTTATATTCCAGTGTAAAATTTTAATTTAGACAAATCACCAGCTAATATGTCAATATTAGCTGGTACCGACTTTAAAATAATGAACATTGTATACAAATATAGGCTGATGCCTCACCGAATTCTTAAACAGGCACTGTTAAAGAATAAATTTTATTTAATACTTCTTAGTTTCTTTTTTATTATTTTTGTTTTTTCCTTTGGAAGTCGGTTTCAATTTTTTGTTATTTTTTATCTCGTATTTTAGAGATGGAATGCCACCATACAAAAAGTAAGCTTAAATCACAAAGAATGAATTCGCTCATATAATTATGATCGAACTTCACTTAAGGTAAGTTCGTTTGATCTTCAAATATCATAGGTACACGCCTTAACCAGGTATCAAACCTAGCACCCTCTCGAGTGCGAAAGGCAACGGACGCTCAAATCTTAGTTAGGGTATTTTTTAATCAGATTTGTGATATAAGAATGAAGGCTAAAATATTTTAACCGGAAAAATTGTTTTACAAAAATCTTTGAAATTAAAATATATAATGTTTAATTAGCTAGAATTTTTCAAGAAGAAATTTAAGTTATTTTGCCCTACAATTTGTCTTATGACAACATGTTTTGTTAGCGTTATAGCGTCGATATGGGTAAAGTTTTACCGTAATAGGGAGAGCTTTCGAGAGGGTAGATGAGAAAAGTTGTGTGGGTCAGCTGCCACACGAGTAACTTTTTAATTGTCACCGCTTAGACGAGTCACTCACGAAGCCTAAAATGTACTGACTCTTGTTTACCAACTTTAATAAAAAGAGTTTAGCGAAAATGGATCGAACGATTCATTGTGAGCGTAAGCTTGGCGTTTTCGTATTCGATTTCCGTATTCTGGCATCCGAATGCATTGAATTAGTAGAAAATACATAGGACCGTTATAGTCACTTAATGTTTTTTAGATTATGAATAATATGGTTTAGTATATGTTAGTTTTCTTTGCATTGGTAAAATCTTGTTACTTAAAGGGCATTTTAGGCTTTAGAAACGAACATACATATACGCAAATAATTGTAATATACACACATACAAACCTACTATCAGCGACATGAACAACTTCGTTCCGGAGTCTCCTGGGGAGAATCTCCGGTAGGCTACACCCATCGGTCAGAACTCCAGCGCCTCAAATGGTTAAGAAAGCATAGAATTGATAGAAATAAGGGTATAGAAATAAAATGTAGTTTTATGTAAAAAAGAAAAAAATAGATAATTTTATTACGACTCCATTCTCTCCGCCATATTGTTAATGTGATTTCAATTTGGAATTTCAAATTTAGAACTAACATTCGGTAATTCCCCGGCGATCGTTGAATAGTAGAGCTCAACGGGTGATTAATAACCAGATATTAATCAGTGCATTATTCCACGAAACGGATTACATTCCCTAAAACCCTCTATAGAGGCGCCAGCTACTCGCACAAAACAATTGACAGGCGTACTGGCGCGGAAAGGGTGTATAAATTGAATCAGCACACGCAATACAATTTTAACAATCGAAACACAGGTTGAACGACTAACGGATACTAATGCCGTTTGTCCACCACCACCGTCACCGTTACCGAGATTATTTTGGATGTATATTGATAAAATGCAACTTTTTGATCTAGGCTATAGGCATCATTTTCTAGCGACATTGCTCTAACGTCATTGTCAACGCTGATCTGTCGTAGCGTAGAGTAAAATGAAGCCTGTCGCCTATGTCATACAGTTTTATTTTACCAAAAAAAATCGTTGACGGTGCCGGTTTGTGGTGGTCAAACGGTGTAAGGATTGTTTTACCAAATATAGAGCTTGATTGATGTCCGGTTGGAATTATGCTATTTAAGAACTACATACCAAGCAGGCAGCAGCTGATTAATAAAGTATATACAAAACATTAGAAAAAAAGAAAACAGATACATAAGAAGTTTCTACGCATCCCACAGGATTATGTGTAGTAAGAAAAAGTGACACTAAAATAATCTACATTTTTATGAAATTTTCTGATTGAAAAATAGGGGTAGCTTACTCGACTGACCACAACGCAACGAAAACCAGCGTGAAACAGTTTTGTTTTCTCTGTTTCACGCTGGTTTTCTGTAAGCATTTTCTAAACCAAATTAACATCTTGTAATTAAATAAGACGTGAAAGCAGTAACTATTGTTCTATGATTGGCATGCCAGCTACTGTCGTAGTGTAAGTCTGCTTTAACAACACGGCGCGGGCGGCAAATTGACAGCGGACTCGCGATTTTGATTTATCCTTTGGATAGCTTTGCATGGGATTTAATTAATTGTCTTATATCTTGGTTATATCGTGCACCGTATCGTTCAAACGATAAAGATATTTTAGCTGTTGTTGTGGACTTCAACTTCACTTTCAAAATTATTTGCCTCACTTAAAAAATAAGGAATATGGATATAAAACTAAATTTAATGTAAATTGTTATGATAGTGGACAAAAAGATAAATAGAATGACAAAAAAATTTATGAATTTTGTTGAGAAATGAGTAAGATATTAGCGATTTAAGTCTTCTACCGATCTCTTTCTCTTAAAACGTAACCTAGTATGAACTTTGTATGAAGCTTATAGAACTTTGACGGCAAAGTCTGTATCGGATCCCTTGCTCACTTATAATTTTTCAAAATTCTCCACCAATCTTAAACATACACTTTCGCATTTACATTATCAGTATGTATTTCTTGTCTAGACAAAATAGCTATATTTAATCCGTATGGCATTTCAGGAAACTAATTAATTATAATACCGAAGATTTAGAGAACGGACAGAGCGGGCACACGGCGCTGCAGGCGGAATACAAATCAACTAGGTACGTGCCGTATCGTGCCGATAAATATTACTATATCACAGCTGCCGGTCACATATGCCGTGATTTGTCCCTATTATGTGCTAATTGGAGACTTTCATACTTTGGAAGGGTACTAAAAAGTATAAAAAAACACCTTTTAACAAGTTTTGGAAGGAATTAAGTTGTTTTTAGGCTGGTACGATATTGATAATTAATTAAAATATTAAAAAAAAAAGACTGCTTCAAGTAGAGCATTATTTAGATATTCTATTTACAGTTACTATACTACTAGGGTATAGCTGCAGTTTGGTCCCATATTCAAAAAAGTGGTGATCTGAGGATTCGATCCAGGAGGAATCGAGGGGAATCTTTGTAATATATATGGATACAGTGATTTTCACTTCTTCTAAAGGATTCCAGGTATATGCAACCAAAAAGTAAGATTTTGGACATATGTATACCCTGGTTCCGAAGGTGCTGCACAGAACTCTTGAATCCTTACCCCAGCGGTTTTTAAAAGAATTATTTATTACTTTTCAGTTCATCAACAATTTCTTCGTTATGGAAGTCGGTTTTTATTTTTTGTTTAAAATTAATTTTGTTTTAATAAAATACTCAAATTTTAGTGTGTCGTAATAAAAAACCTTACGTATACCAGCTTCGTTCCAGACAGGTGGCTGAAGTTTCCATATTTAATTTCTTCTTAGCGTAACCCTCTAAGAACACTCGGACTAGTAAGACAAAGCTTTACCTCAATCATGTAAATCCTTTACGCAATTCCAGAAATATCGTTTAAAAAGCATATTACATTCATACAAAATGCGCATACATACATACATAATATAATTATACACCTTCCTTGGCATTCGGGTAAAAATATTTTAAATAAAAATTCACAAAGTAGGCCCAGTTATGTGTATGTAAATACTACATTTTAATTAGACATACAACAAAGTAATTATTATTTTTGCACCTTCAAGTTTAGTAAATTAATATTTTAGCAATATTCCGCGAAAATTAACCTCAACTTGCAAGTAAAAATGCGGGTTGAGAACCTCGACGAGCGTTTCGCCCCAACACCGGGGCATCCTCAGGATGTGGACTCTACGAACAACGTCCGTTAAGTCAACTTAATATTTACTAAACTTGAAGCTATGGATCTCCGCAAATTAACGCCTGATTCTTTTAAATATTTTTGTACCTGTCAAAAACAAATGGACCTATTTATAAAAATGTGTTTGTTTACGGAAATCCGACCATCAGATGTTTCGTCCCACGATCCTTTGAGTATCGGGAAGCAAATAATTTCATTTTCAATTTATATTTTCGTTTAAACGTGGCCAATTTTTGTCTCCTTTAGGGTTCGCTAATCCGTTTTTTATTACGCAAAACAGCAATATACTTTAGTACTCCCTGAAATAAATTAAAATCTTACATACTAATTTTGTTCTTCTTTTAATATCTTTGGCGTTAAAATATGCTCCGAACAAATTCAGAAAAGGGAGGCAGTATGATTTATTTCTTGTACCTTTTTATGTTTGATTGTAAAAGTAAATTTTATTATTTGTTTTACGACACCGTTAGGAACCTACGATAATGGGTAACTTTATGAAGTAACGAACGTACCTTCTAAAGCTATATTAAAAATGCAAAAGTCTGTCGGTTTGTTACATATTCACACCCGAACCGACTGTAATTACGTTATTTAAGATTTTTTTATGATATTTAGGAGGCAAGCCAGACACTGGACACTCGCGACGACTGAAGAGTCGCAAGTGTGTTGCCGGCCTTTATGAGGAAATAGGGAATGGGGATAGGGACAGGGGGATTAGGGAAGTTGGGCCAATGGTAAACTCAATCACTGAACGAAACACAGCACAACACCGTTTCACGCCAGTTTTCTGTTAGGCCGTGGTATCACTCCGGTCGAACCGGCCCATTCGTGCCGAAGCATGGCTCTACCTCGGCAAAATTGTGTGAAATAAAAATTAATTTTACCAAGTGATGTTGCACCTAATTTGAATTTGAGTAACGTTGAACAGTTATTAGATCCCCGTACTTTTTAACCGACTTCCAAAAACGAGGAGGTTATATGTTCGGTTGTGGATAAATATATTTTTTTTATGTTTGTTCAACCATAGCTCCGCCGTTTGTGCACCGATTTTAAAAATTTTTGCCATCCATTGTTACTTACTAATTTTATAAATGCAAAGGTACGTCTGCCTGTCCGTCTGTTACATATTTGTGTCTAAGCCAATTTTGCTAGAATATTGTTTGGAGATTCCTTGAGTCCCGGGAAAAGATATAGGATAATTTTTTTGTCCGGAAAAATTACGCTAAGTTTTAAGTTTCTACGCTATGAAGAAATTTCGACGCAACGGATTTGATAACTGTATTTAGTTAGAAATCTTTAATATATATAATTTTTACAGGCATGTGTTTGTCACTATATTTCTCCTAAATGACTTGACGGATTTTGATGAAACGTTTTACAACCCTTAAATACCTATAAAACATTTCATTATTCTGTCGCGTGCGAAAGTCTAAATATAAAACTGATATTATTTTCACAGCATCACAATCAAAACGGTATCAGAAGAAGAAATTTATTAATTGAAAATTGAGTGAAAACGAGAATTGCGATGCCTTACAAAGTTATCCGAAATTGATGTTATAATTGCCTTACCAGGAGTTTCCCACTTAACTGTATTACAGACACGAGATATTTATACAAACGGCACGTGTATAAAACTATAGTGCTTTCAGTCTATCTAGGCAGTAGCGATCATTTACCCTCTGTCTTCGATCAAATATTGTGAAGACACAGCTGCCGTCTAAAAGGCACCGGCAAAATTGCGCATAATGCCTTATTCCGCTAGGAGCACGAGCACTAGGACACTGCTAGACACTATTAGAGATTCTGAGATTTATTTTTCAACATGTCTTGTTTACACGCATTAAGTAGACAAGTATATAAGTAAATTTTAAGTTATTAACTTCATGTAAACACAATATTTAGTGTCAAGTGCCAAGTTAAATGACATAGAATGTAGTTAAAATTTAGGTACTTATCTACTTAATACGTGTAAAAAAGACCTGTAACTTGATTTTTGTTTAAGTTGTTTGTGTCAGATAGTCTTGATACCATTATTAACCGACTTCCAAAAACGAGGAGGTTATATGTTCGGCTGTGGATATATATTTTTTTATTTTGGTATGTCCAACGATTACTCCGCCGCTAGTGAACCGATTCTCAACATTTTTTCTTTGTTGTATAGGGTATTATTTCAATTTGGTCCCATTTCCCGAAGTGTGGTGACGATGGGATCCAGCATAGCATGAAGTAGCAAACATCACACTCACATACTTACAACCTCAAATAGTTACAAACTTATAAGTTAATATATTAGTACGATAATTTTAATTTACTAGCTGATAAGGCGTAAATCGCGAGGACCAAGTATATCAGGACTACAATTGTCAGGTGCAATCTGCGACATTCATGTATTCTATCTCTGCCAGCAATGCTTATTGCCAAATTAATCTGTATGCAAACTGACGGCAAAGCGTTTGCGTTATTTAGAGTGGTGATAGTGACATCTATTGGGCGAGAATCACAACTTCCGAATATTTCGCCCCGAGTCATAGCGCAGGACGGCCATAGTCAGGGTCTACGCGTGTGTGCGTCGCGACCACTGTACGGACACTAAAATTACTTCGCACACAACTAAAGCATGTAAATCAAAGCCGCATGAGATGAGAAAATGGCGTCGTGGCAAATCCTTGGCCGCGTGACGCGTCGCGCAATTTATAATTGCTATTATATAAATATAGACATTTTGAGTTTTTATATTTAGTTCATTGTTTTATTTAATAAATTAATTCTCCTACGAATAATTTAAATCAATCTTTGAATGGCAAGTAATACACTGCATTTATGCCTATAGGGAGTGCACGCCCTTGAGTACAATTATATCCGAGGGACGTTGTTCTGCCGATCTTTTACACTGTAGTACCTCGCCGTACACTCATTGGGATAATAATCCTGTACCGCCACTGTCCATTTCCTGTTCTTTCATAAAAAGGCCGGCAATTCACATGCTTCTACTACTTCTGCTTCGGATGTTACATACGAGTATGTCCACGGGCGATGGCCGCGGCAGTTGTTAAATAACATAAAAAATGTATCATGTGGTTCTCCGTCGTACACGTCCTAGTGGTTCTCTATAGGTACAGGCATTATAATTTCAGATTTTTAATTAGGAAAAAAAACAAAAATAATAAATTAGTTTCTTAATTATTATTTTTTCCTTTGGAAGTCGGTTAAAATTTTTTGTTAAAAATAACAATTATTTTATTTAATTTTGAAGGGATCTGTGCATCTTAGTAATTTTGATCGAAGCCCTTTGTCAAAAACTTTTGTCATTTCTATACAAACTGTGATGATGAATATCATCTATTGATATACTTTATGAACCGTGAAAGAATGTGTGGTATTGTAACTTGTATTAAGCCAGTAAAATGAAGCTAGTTTTGCCGAAATGAGCCCCGACGACATAGTTTGCGCTAGCTTACTGACACTAGCTTGTCCCAGCTTGCAAAATTATTATTGTTTATTCGATCAAATGTTGGCTTGTTGCTGAATGAATGATGCTTGAATGTCCATTCTCTATACCTTAATGCGAGCGAAGCGAGTTCTGTACATCCCACTCTCAGTACATATTTGTTGGCACACTTTACGGAAAAACTGTTAGAGATTTAGGTTTGGGCTTTAGCGTAGTAATTTGTGTAAATATCTAGATGTGCTTAAAACTAAAATAGAAATAATCTTTAGAATATAAAAAAAAAATAAAGTACTACTAACGCCATCTATGAGTTAGATCTCATCTAAAACTCTAACGATAAACTGTAAGAAATTATAATATAGGAGAAGTCAATAAATTTTTTTGAATGTTTGAACCAATTGAGTTATATCTACATGCACGGCCAGAATAGTCTGGAAAAGTGAAAATCCCATGTCACATACTTTTTTAATAGTCTCTCGAACCGACCTAAAGCTGAGCTTTTTGCTAGTAAAATAAAAAATCGGTCAAATGCGAGTTGAGCTCGCGCAATAAGTACAGTAAAGAGTGAAAAATTGGGAAAACCGTTTTTAAACAGACGGACAGGCGGACAGACAGAAAGACAGACAGATAGAAGGAGAGACGCCGATGTGTAAGTCATAAGATCCCGTTTTTACTTTTTGTGTACGAAACCCTATAACTGTAATATTTCATCACCGAATTATAGCTATGTAAATGTAAGACTAACATATAGACTAATACCCTTTGCCATAACTTCAAGCTTGTCACACAAAAAGCCCCGTACGTACGCGTAATAATGAATTCATTAATTTCTCCTCGCAGAGCCGCTCTTGTAATGCCTTGAGCTTGATTAATGACAGATATCTCGAGATGGCTTTCAGATCGCTTGTAACACCAAGATTTTGATTGCTAACAGCGTTGATAGAATTTAGTTCAAATACGTATTAATCCTATCCATACTGATAAGATAAAATGCGCGAAAGTGTGTTTGTTAGTTTTTCCCTCCTTCACGCCGTATCGAAGACACCAATCCACTTAATTTTTGTCACAAAATAAGTTCAAATACCATCCTCTCATAAAGAGTAGCCCATGGTACCCTCTATAAGAGGATGGCCTTTGTGTTGGAAAAACACTCAAAAGATACCGAACCGTATATATAATTGACTGTACTGTTGGTTCTCGGTGCGAACTCATCTCAATGAAACATTTTTTTTCTTGCACTATTTCCAATATATTTGTTTAGTTATACCGAACCAAATTTTTGCATTATCCGAGATCGCTATAGGCATACTTATGTAAACGAAATTAATTAGTAAACGCCCATCGAAGTAAGCACGCAGCAGCTTGCTTCATACTCAAAATTTGTATTTCGTTAATTTAGTGTAGATTTTTTTATTGATATTTAGGGGAAAAGCGAGCAGACGGGTTACCTGATGGAAAGCAACTGCCCATCGACACTCGTGACATCCGTAGAGTCGCAAGTGCGTTGCCTTTATGAAGGGAATAGGGATAGGAAAGTTAGACCCTCTCTCACTGAACGATACATAGTACAATGCCGTTTCCCGCCAGTTTTCTATGTGGCCGTGGTGTTACTAGGATTGAGCCGGCCCATTCGTGCCGAAAAATGGCTCTCTCACGGCAAAAATTATATAATTGATAAAAATATTAACATTCATGAAAAAGGAAATTCCGAGCTACATAAAAAAAAACTTTGAAGGAAGGAATAATGTCTAGTTGAAGCGATAAATTCCCTCGTTACGGAAAAAGATTTCGCGCGAATGCCGCAGCACATCCAATGTAACATAAAAAATACAACTTGTACTTTTCACCAAGTTTGCTGGTGACATAAATCCACGTCAAAATTGCTTTAACGATTCCGAGTGCGCCTACTTCCTTTGAATAAGTATAGAGATTACGCCGAGCACGCAGCTAACTTGTAATGAAGAAATAAGTTTTGAACAGGGTTGCCAGGCGGAAAAACATTATTAAAAAAAGCGTTATACTGGCAACCCTACTTTTGATGGTTAAGTTGGTAGCGTGATAAGACTTTAATTTTTTCAGCCGTTTACCGTTACGTTTTCGTTCTGATAAATTGGATATTTTGACGCGTGACTGCTAAATTGGTGTTTTTGTACTTAATGTAAAAATAACGACGATATCAACGAAGTGTTTGTTTATAAGGGTCAGGATTCAGGTTTGATTGAAAATAAAATTGATTTTTTAATTCTTTATTAATAAAAAGTATTTACAGGTAGACAGTTACAGCAAAAAACTTCACAATAACAACTTACATGATTTATTTTCACAAGAAATAAAAATATTCAGACATAATAATTCTAAAGTGCAATAGGACTTAAAGTTTACGATCGCTATTGTATTGCTTGAAAAGAACTTTTTATTTACTACTGTTGTAAAGAAAAAGTACACCTGTAGGTCATATTTTACAGTGCTAAGCGCGGCGCCTGCAAAAAGTATCCTTTGTCCAAGTTCCAGCGCTTGCAGGACACACCTCATTAGCGCAGAATAAATAATAATCTTGCACCTACTGTGCTCAATAAAAAGTCTGAAAAATCGAAATATTGCAGATGATTGTGAATGCTAAACTGTTATTATTAAATCTGGACAGGTGTCTGATGGAACCTTTGTAAATTTTACTGACTCGTGAATTTTTGATACTTTGCTTAACATACATTCAACTCAAGTTGAATGTATGTTAAGCAAAGTGACCTTGCTCGCGTAAAGTATTTTTATACAAACTTTAATACCCTATTTATACCCCTAAGAGTAGAATTTATCCAATTCCTTTCTAAGTGGATGCCTGCGTTATAATCTGCATGCCAAATAATAGTTCAATCTAGTGGCGGATATTTCGATTTGAGACCGATTTTAACCTTTCCTTAATATTGTTTCTTGCGCCGGTTCTTCTCGCCGGGTTAGTTCCCGAACCGTTGATAGGCACCGTAGTCTCGACTATTAAAAGAGCCACAAATTTTAATATCCCTACGAAATAAAATCTAAGGGGAAAGGTTCAGTTGCTATAAAATTTTCCGTGCAGTTCTTAATTATATAATTACTAGCTGACCCAAAAAAAAAAATTAGGGTTGTACTACCCCTAATATTTAGGGGGATGAAAAATAGATGAATGAACAAAAAATTGTAATTTGTATGTTAATATGTACGTAATATTTGTAAGTAACAGTGATGTGACTGTAGATAATAACTTTATTATTTCCTATTTATTCGTAAGTTATTTCAATATATTAAAGGTTTTTACATTTATTAGTAGGTTGAGTGTCGGATGATATTGGTAGTCAGGACTTCCAATTGCTTTTAATGACACGTGACCATCGAAAGCAAAATCGGCGTAGATATATACTCGTATTATTACGCGAGCGGAAAACTTTGTACCCCTTTTTAGAATAGGCGCGTAGATGTAAAAGCATGAAATTCTCCCAGTTTTAGTTGACATGAAGTAGGAGTGTGGAATACCAATATAATTTTAAAATATTCTTTAATCTTACATATTTTTAATAAATACAACGCTACGCACACTTGACACAATAATCATACACGAATTAACCTTTTGTTTATGGTTAAACTTTGCAGACTGTAGTTTATTTAAACAAAATTAATCAACTGTTAACGAGACTTTATGGCACATTGAAGTCTGTGATGGACTTGAGAACTATTTTATTATTGCTTTTCTACAAGATGGATTAAATTATTTTTGGTTTGGAATTTCTACCACATGGTGACCTCTACTTATTATTAATTTGAAAACCTATTATTTAAAAATGTTTTTTACTTTTTTAGGGATGAAAACAGGAACTCTCACAACATACTAACATCTATCCACAGTACCGAGATCGGAGATACACTTGAAGTGTGTGAGTGCACTCGCCCTATTCAAACACATAAAATTGCCTCTTCAGAGGAGATAGGGGACCCATGCAGTGTACAAAGTGAACAACTTTCGTAGACGTGTAGGCGTTCGTAGTTTGTCTTTTATATTGTTCTTAGGAATTATAGAGAATCGAGAGCTCTGTTAGTTTACATTTTATTAGACAGTGAAAATTATTAACTAATAATATTGTCTATAATAAAATGAAATTGAGCGTCCGTGGCCTAATGGGTAAGACCTATGGTTCGCACACAAGATGGTGCAAGTTCGAACTCCGGTGGAGGCGTGTACCAATGATACATTTTCCATTCTCAAGTACATAATGCGGATGCTCATTGCCGTGGGAAAGCCATGCTCGACCGGAGTAATACCACGGCCTCACAAAAAACTGGCGTGAAACGGCGTTGTGGTGTGTTTCGTTCAGTGAGTGTACTCAGCGCTATACTTACCGCTGGCCCAACTTCTCTTATCCCTTATACCTATTGCCATTCCCTTTTTCCTCATAGAGGCCGACTACGCACTTGCGACTCTTCGGATGTCGCGAGTGTCCATGGGCGACGGCAGTTTCTATCAGGTAACCCGCCTTGCCCTCTAAATATCTTTAAAAAATTGTTTATTTGCATGCAGAGCCTTAAAATTACTGAACCGGTTTTAATAAAAGTTTTTGTAAAATTTATATTAATTTAAACAAAGGATTGTATCAGCTGCTCCGACAGACGTTGTCCTGCCGGTCTTGGTTTGTGAATGTAAACCACTATTAAAAACATTAAAACACAAAAAAATCCTTAAAATCGGACCAGTCTTTTAAGAGGAGTTTGCTGACACGAGATATGTTTGTATATAAAAAGAGACACGCGTCATATGTCTATACAAAAGTAAAAAAAAATAGTCATTCAGCGTTACTACTCTTTCAATAAAACTCTTTGTAAAGAACATAGAACATACATACTGTAGGGATTCTCCTAACCATTTCTAGACACCATTTACAATACATACTCACACTTCACATTTAGATGATTTTTATGTTCATACATACATTGGTACTGAAAGGAATTTGTTAACGACCTTAATGTTTTGACGGTCGCTTCAAATTTCCTGAGACGTAAATGTATCTTAGCAATTATGGAGGTTGATAAGCGAATACTGTAAATTGTATATCAACCTCCTTATATATGTGTGTGTTTCCTTCGGTCTGAATGTCACAGAATTATCGTGCTCGTTATATAAGCTTTCTGTATTTATTTTTTTTTATATAAGGATTCGGAAACGTGGGTTGTCGTCATTCCTACACGCCCCCCACACACACTATGCATATTATTATACCTTGTATATATAAACATATATACACCCTTTACCTTACTATACCTTTCATGGTCTGGCCACCTTCAAACGAGGCACAAATTGATGTCATCTCCATATAACGAATACAATCGTAAAGTGAATGTTATGTTCACTCGCGTCGTAAACCTTCCCGCAATGTACTTACACTTCACCGAGTAATTTACTCGGTTTTTAGTATAACAGCTTTTTTCCCGCGGCTTTGCTCCAAGGAATTCGAAAATCACGTAAAATACCATTGAGGTATTTAAATATTTTGGTAATTTTAAATATTTTTGATAAGTGATATTACATATTTATGAAGAAAAACATACAAAATATAATTAATTTAACATTTTAATGTTTATTATAGGTGAAGTTTCCAAAGATTATATCTTTTAATAAACAAGTTAAATTTATTAAAATTAACTACCATTTTTATACAGTAATACATAGAGATGTATGCTAATTATTACGAAAATGCAAGGGCGTAGGTATCATTTATTTTTGTATTGTCATTTTATTCTGAATTTACTTACTCTATGGCGCGTGTCTTTGCTTAGTAGTTAAACATTCGTAATAATTTTTATTTAATACATTCGTAGTATTTTTATTTAATTGTTAGCAAACAATTAAATAAAAATACTTAACGCTGAAAAGTTATCGGCCTTATCGCATTGCAGTTTGTCGTATTACTAAAGTTATTTATCACTAGCGACCCGCCCCGGCTTCGCACGGGTGGACATTTATTTTTTAAGCTCTCTGAAAAAAACATTGTGGCGGCCATCATTTATTCTAATACCAATTACAATATCAAATTCGTAATATCTTTTGAATGGATTATCCGATTGGAATAAAATGAGTAATTTATAGCTATTGAAACAATCTTAGTCAATAAATAATTTATTTGGATAAAGATAAGTATTTGACGATAATATGATCAATAAACATAGGCTTATACTTTTAATTACTTTTAATCTATGGAAAAGTGGTTATAATGGCTAAAATAGAATATAGATGTCAAATATACATCTCTAATCATTCAGTCAGCGTTTGCGAGTATCGTTAACATACGGCAGTTTTTTCGACGAATTACTCTACAATTTTCACTACCACGAAAAATCCTATCTATTTTCCGAGATAAAATTACCTATATAATAGCCTATACCGATTCGGAAGAAACCCTCTAAGTAATGGTAAAAGAAATTTTGAAATCGGTCCAGTAGTTTTTGAACCTATTCAATACAAACATACAAAAGTACAAAGGTTTTCTATTTAGAATATTACATAACTATAGATTATATACAACTAGGCTTTTGTTGTGATATTATCTGATTTCGTTTTAGTGTGGAATGTTTAAAGCGCAGAAGAGGAACAGTGAGACTGGGAGAACTGGGGCCATTTAAGCCGTGTGCCTTGCGGTGGATTCTCTTTAGATTTACGTCAATGTAAAATATTATTTTCGGAACATCTGACTTTTCCAAGACTAAAATTACAGTAAGTTACTCTTCACCCTTTCAACTAAAATGGAAAACATACTGATAGGACGCGACTGACAGCCGCGATCTAGATAAATATTGTACATGAAGTGTGCAAATTATAAGGCGTAAGTCGCGGAATGATTTTATGGGCTGGCAGTCGCGTCTGACGTCAGTCGCGGACGTTTTTGTATGGGCTATAAGTCGAGTCCGATCAGGTTGTTTTCAGCTGAAGTCTATGCCAAAAATCGATCAAGATGTCAATTGCTTCGTTGAGTCGCGAAGAAGGTACAAACAGACAAAATCTACTATTTCGCATTAGTGTTTATTATTTACCTAATACTTATCCATACATTAGATACGCGAGCGGAAAACTTTGTACGATGTAAAAGAATGTAATTTCTTCCAGTTATAATTGATATAGAGGAGCGTAGAATACTATTTTTTTAAAACATGCTTTAATATTGCATAATTTTAATAAATCAAACGTTACGTAGACTACAATATTTTGATATGAAAGACACGATAATCATACGCGTATTACTCTTCTGCTTATGGTTTAAGTCTATGATTTTTTTAATAAAATTTAATGGTCTGGTACGTGAAATATACGCCAAATTAAAGTCAGCGATTGAATAGATTATAGTTTTTTTTTGTAGCTCTTCTATTAATTTAACAATTGAAGACATAATTGGAAGAAGCGAATAACTTTTCCCAAAAAATTTGATAAATCTCACAATTTAGCGATATCTTTATCTAGGTTGTCTATCTAGCTACACATCGAATCCACATTATTTTAATTTCTAATAATTTTTCCGGTGCTCAAGCGTCCATTTACGCAAAAATCCGGCAATTTTTTAAATTCTAGGTACCCGCTTCTTCCACTACTGCCTTCAATCAAAAAGTAATATTTAAAATACTTATGGTGTTATCTTGACTATCTTGATAATCTATATTTTAAATATATTAAGTAACTATTCTTGGATGTGTTTGTTTGTTATTGAACATCTCCTAAGCGACTGGACCGATTTTAATATTTTTTTTGTATGGGAACACATAAACATCATATCAAAATCGGTATCAGTATTTACTTTATTGTGCAGCTGATCTGTTAGACAAGATATGTGAGACAAGATTCAATATTAAATATCTATATTATATAATTGACCCCCTTATTCACAAAAATATTTAATCAACGTTTAACTAATCAAGGTTCGCTGTGCCTTTCTGTCGTGAAACGTTATCAATATTTCAAAAAGAGACAGCGAACTTTGATCAGATAAAAATGGCTTAAATATTTTTATAAATTAGGGGGTCAATGAGTACGACATCATGTCTGTCCGCTGGGTCGCTAATGTTACAAATGCGACAACGCCGGGTGCGAGCAGTAGATGTAACATATGGCCTTTTCTGACACAGGTGGTTTTGCACTTAATAAGGTCAACCTTTGTCTTATATTATCTATATATGAAAATTAGATGAAATATATATATTTTATTTTATTCACTCATTTATATTGGAAACCTACCTTTATCTAAACAAATAATGTCTAGTAACGAAATAGAGCAATCAATTGCGCCATCGTGCTCCCGGGCCGGGACTGACATGCAAATTAAACGGTAACAAAATCTACCAATCTAGTTACGAATCACTAAATATTTTTTAAATAAAATTACATCGGTGTTAGTTTTACTACACGCTGCATCAAACAATAACCAATTATTCGAATCAATTGATTCGATTAAAGCCAAGGCAGACTGATGTCCCCGAAGATATGAAACGACTTACGGATCTTTCCAGAACAGTAGCTGAAACACGGACGGGTATAGAACTTCGTTAGTAGGTACAGAACTTCGGCCATATTATCATCGGCATAGGTCGCAGCGAGTTCAACGTACTCCATGGCTGTTCCCCAACCCTGCCGGGGATGCATAAGTGCATTTCTCGTTCATACCAAATGCGTCGACGCGTTTAACTGAAATACTTATTACCTAACCGGAATCCTGAGTACATATATACTTGGTACAAAGTATACATACGAGAGATCGGCAAGAGTCGCTTCATGTCTTCCGGGACATCAGTCTGCCCTGGCTGTCTAGATCAACGCCAGTCTAGGCTCATGAAGTCGTGGCCACAGGAACAAAAATATATATTTTTTTAATGATATTTAGGGGGCAAGCGAGCAGACGGGTTACCAGATGGAAAGCAACTGCCGTCGCCCATGGACACTCGTGATATCCGAAGAGTCGCAAATGCGTTGTCGGCCTTCATGAGGGAATAGCGAATGGGAATAAGGATAAGGAGATTAGGGAAGTTGGGCCACCGGTAAACTCACTCACTAAACGAAACACAGCACAACGCCGTTTCACGCCAGTTTTCTGTGGTCCTGAAGCATGGCTCTCCCACGGCAATTGAGGACATAAGTGGAGGAAGCGAATAATTAACGAGTAAATAATCATTTTACCTCATTTTTTTAAGTCTTGTGATTTAGCGATTTCCTTATCTAGTTGTCTATCTAGTTATACATTGAATCCACATTATTTTAATTTCAAACAAGTTTTTCGGTTTTTATGCGTCCAATAACGCAAAAATCCGGCATTTTTTACAATGTTAGTTACCCGCTTCTTCCACTTATGTCTTCAATTATATTATGTGCTAAGGCTTGCGTTATCAGAACTGCTTCGAAGAAATAATAAATAAAACTTTCATTCGACTCACATACACATTACACTACATTGCGAAAAATTAAAAAAAAAACGAAAATAAAAGAGACAAAAGTATAAAAAAAATAAAAGAATTTAAATAATATCACACAATCCGTCACACAAGTCGTACTAGCCGAAATAGGGATCATTTCAAAATGATCAATTGTTTTTGATGAATAGTTTTTCGCGTATGAAAATTTTCGCTTCGAAGACATTTTCGATCGAATCCAAATTTTATGCTGCAATATCGCTGTTATTTTATTTAATGACACGAATTCGCTTCGAGAAAAAGAGCAACGCACAGAAGGCATTTTGGTGACATGTTATAGAGATTATAATAACCCTATATTAATTGTTATGATCCATTGTGTCTGACTGTCCGTCAGTTACATCTTCGCGTCCATACCGCTAAACAGATTGTGTTTAAATTTGGTATGGATACACTCTAAATTCCTGGGAAGGACATTCTTTTTATCCCGAGTAAATGTTCGGTTTCTATTCGATTCCTATTCTAGGACAAATATAAATGCTCAATCGACTTTCCGGAAATTTGGTGTAAAGATTTATTGAACACCAAAAATTTTTACGCAAAAAAAGTTATTTTAATCATTTTTTGCGTTATTGTTATTTTAGATTTAATTTAACTAAAGGCCGCCCTGTGGTCGAACATCGGCCATTAATATTTAAATCCATGGTGTAGAGGAGCTTTAAAAACTCTATTCCCACTAGTTACCAGGCCTTAAAATTAAAAAAAAACACTGACTGTAACATACACGACAACAATCATACACGAAATAAACAAAGATTATTTCGTGTATGATTATCGTGTCATGTCAAAATATTGTGGTGTACGTATTATAGTGTGCGTAGCGTTTTATATTTAATAAAAATATCCAAAATTAAAGCACATTTTAAAATAATATTCCACGCACCTCCTCTATATCAACTATAACTGGGAAATTCATGACCTTAAATCTACCCATCTTTCATCAAAAGGGGTACAATTTTTTCCGCTCGCGTAGTAATATATAGATAATAATATAATGATAAACAGTTAACGCTTGGAATACTATTATAAGTGAATACTAATAATTATAATACGTAATATGAATAATATTATAGTCCACAAGACTAATAATAACTGTTATCGTCACTATGAATAAACATAATAGCATTATTTTACATTTCTTTATATAGGAAAGGTAAGACGTTGTTTATTCATTAGTCTGATTTTCAAACTAAGATATTTCTATAACCATTTGAGGCTATTAAGGGAAATACAGACGCCAACAGTCATAACCATACATTCGGATTTTCAAAAGTCTCCCCCCGCTAACGGAAAATAACCAATATACATTTAATGAAAACAAGAAACAAGAATTCCTCCTTAAGGATTATAGTCTTGTATTATATTATTAAACCAATTGGTTGTTTATAAAGTTTTTTTAAAAAATCGATGTCGACAGTAATTTTTTTTTTCTGATTAACTATAAGCTTCAGGAAATAGTCTTCGCTTGTAATGAAAGAATAAAGATCATTGTATAACATATATTGTCGGTGTTATATATATATATATATATCAGATATCGGACCCTAAAACCCTTCATCCAATTCCTCGACATCTATGAAAATGTAACTAAGTCAAAAAATCATGAAGCAAAGGGTACCACCGGGCCTTAAGCCCGCAGTTAATTAATAATTGTTCTTGTTTTCTTTTATTAATAATTAAAAAAACAAGAACAACATGGATTGGCAATCCATATATATATATACTTCCGTCTATATCACTTAGAGTTAATAATATAAATCTAAAGAGTTTGTTTGTTTGAACGCGCTAATCTGAGAAACTACGGGCTGGAATTGAAAAACTATTTTTGTGTTGGTTAGTCCATTTATTGAGGAAGGCTTATGGGCTAAATACCATCACGATACAACCAATAGGTGATGAGTAGTACTAAAAAAACCGCCAAATGCGAGTTGGACTTGCACACGAAGGGTTCCGTACCAGAACAGAGCAAAAGAGCTTAAGTCGACGCCCTAGCCACTTGAGCACGTTGCCGATGCCCTGCGTGTCGTATTTATCAATCTAATAAAATCTAAAGAAATGATAGGAAAAAACATATTTGCTGTATCAGAGCCACCTAAATATTACTATAACCATATAAATATTTTATTTATTTTATTTTAAGTTGTTTTATAGCTGCAACATATTTTATGAAAATTTTAACTCTCTAGCCATCACCATTCTTGAAATACAACCAGACAGACGGACAGACATCCAAGGCTTAGTAATAGGGTCCCGTTTTTACCCCTTGATTACAGAACCTTAAAAATGTTGTAAGAATGGTATATATTATAGATATATTATAGAACTTCACGCGGATGTAGTCGCGGGCAACAACCAGTACTAATATATAAATGCGAAAGTCTATCTGCCTGTCACTTTATTACTTTCTCATGTTTAAGCCCCCGATCAGACTTTAAGAAACTTTAGAATGGAGATACTTCGAGTTTGAGTCACGAGAAAGGACATAGTATTCTTTTCCCCGAAGTAATGTTTGTTTGACGGTTGTACACTATTTTAAGCAGGAGTGTATAAAATGTCAAGAAAGTCATCTCCAGAGATACGGACATCCCGCGGCTAACATATTGTATACGCCTAGTATCCGGAACTGCACGAACATTGTTGGCCTTGCCTGGAACATTGATGAAACTGGTTGGATTTGTTTATGTGTGTGTGCGGCGTCGCATAGATACTACGATGCACACACGCAAGCCGTGCGGTTCGAATGGAGGTAACCTACTTAGTTTAATTAGTGAGCTTTTAATAATTTCGAGTTAAAGCTGTTTCACATCAAAAGTCGTGCAACTAAACATCCACAAGAGTGTATGACAGGTGAATAGCCGTTTCGCAGCGTTGTGTACGTCGAGTCTAACGCGTGTTTCGACGCGTCGGCGTGGCGTAAAAGCGCCCAACGCGGATATTGGCTGGCTCGTGCCGTGTGACGACTTCCGGGACTTGTTGCCATACGACATAATAAACGGACGGCGCACCGCAAAATGTAACCCCATTTACACAATCAACATCGAGATTCTGGAAAATATACACTAGAAGGAAAGGGTTTTAAGCTGCAGTGCTTGCGTCTTCACTGCATTACCCATATCTTTTACGTAACATGTCAATTAGAAGAACTAATTGACGTGTTACCGGTAATAGATAAAATCAGGTTTTCTATACAATACCTAGGCAATGTTTGTAATAGTTTTAATTTTATACGTTGCTTAGGTATTATATATAATGTCGAATCTGCAGCCGGAAATGTATGGTATCCTTTATTATATTATATCTGTAGGTGGACGATACCAGCTAAGTTAAACATTAACCGACTTCAAAAAAGGGAGGTTATCAATTCTAGCCGTATTTAGGGGGAATCGAGCATAGGAATAAAGGATATTTCATTAGTTTTGTTCGGAAAAAACTTTCGCCCAACTGCGCTTTGATTGGTCGGAAGTATCGGAGTACGTACACACAGGTATCTTATTGGTGCGTACCGTTTCAGTGCGAGTGTTAGTAGGTTGGCGGTTAACTTATCAGTGCCAAAACACTAATGAGTTTCGGACACGGATGGCTCACGTATTATCTGTATTGATTATGAATGGTAGGGGGTATCTATTAAAAGCCCGCCTTCGGTATTTGGAATTTATTTACCTTAGTATTACTAATAGGATAGAAATGACAAAATTCAACAATCAGGGTTGTTAATGAAAAAAAAAAAACATGCGATATTTGCTACTTCCCCATATGTGACGTTTGGTAACATTAAGCTTGATGCTTTAGGAGGGCCTAAAGCATCTCATGTAATTAATTAATACCCTAGGTATTTTTCATTATGAAAAAAAAGAAAACAGAGAGACATGCTAATTGTAACCACTAATATTAATTTAAAAAATTAGGACTTTACCGGCATTGTCCAGTGAGAAAACAGGAGACAACGATTGTATGGAAAAACTGCCTTAGTGTCTCCTCTTAATTTCAAAAGTTAATATGGTAGAATTTGCTTCCAGCAGTAAGGCCGCCGTATAGGACATATATTTTCCTTTTATTTATTCTTTTGTAATTGTAAGTTTTTATTCGAATAAAGAGTTTTTTTATTTTATTTAAATTTATATTTTTTATGCTTGTTATAGTGTATGTATATTATATATCCGAAACTACACTTTTTTGTTATACTAAGTCCTGTTCAACCAAGGGAATACTCTTTCGTCAAAATCGAATGAGTAGTTTTTGAGAAAGGTATAAACTTATTTACGTACAACTTTTAAGTCTCTTTTATTCGAAAATATTTATATCTTTTTTATGGTATTTAGGGGGCAAGCGAGCAGACGGGTTACCTGATGGAAAGCAGCTGCCGTCGCCCATGTATACTCGTGACATCCGAAGAGTGGCAAGTGCATTGCCGATCTTTACGAGGGAATAGATAGATATATAACAGATAGATATAATGTAATCTATCTGTATAAACCGCTACACATGAAATTGAAATGATTTACGTATAATCAATGCTATTTGAGTAAAATCTGTCACTCAAGGTCATCGACTTTGAGTATTTTCTCACCGGAAACTGTGACACCTATTGATGACGAATAAAGCTTTTTAATTCGTTGTCAATATAATTGACATCGGTCCATTGGCCTACAGCATCAGAAACCATACAGATAATACGATGTTTCTCAATATTTAATACCATAATAAAAGTCCGTATAGTGATTGTGAAATGGAGTCACGTGAAGACCGATATTAATCACCTGAGGTTTGGGGCGTTTTCAATAAAGGGATTGACTATAACTTACCAGCTTAATGGATTAATGTGCGCTACTTAATGCCATGTTGTAATTGCACTTCTTTGGGGACAATATGGCGTTTATTGTTTCGGAGGAAATAGATTTTTCCTTTTCAGTGGAAGTTGGCGGATCGTAGATCTATATCTATACATATAATGAGACAGAAATTATTAGAGTGTCTGTACATTTAATATTTTCACAAAACAGTAATGGGACACATATCGACCAAAAAGAAGTTGTATGTTTGTCTGCTAATTTGTTTGTCTGCTTGTACGCGCTAATCTCAGGAAGTACTAGACGGATTGAAATATTTTTTTTGTTCAATATTTACTTTTTATCCCGGGAAAGTGTAAGGTTCCCCGGTTAAAAATTTGTATATCACGACAAATTTTTGCACCAGGAATTACGGACACCAACTAGTTATAAATATAGAAATATAGCGCTTAAGATTGTGCTCAAGATCGTCCTTGAGACACTATTTTTAAATGACTTCCAAAAACGAGAAGGTAAAATTTTTGTCTGTAAATTTTTTTTAAATATTAAAACGCACAAGGTACGTGGTATATAAAAGTTTTTGGAATTAAAGTAATTATAATATTTTTAATTTTATTCAAATATTTTTCTAATGATTTCATTAGAAAAATATTTGAATAAAACAACATTATGTATTTAATTATTTAATTACTCACAAATATTCAATTATTCCGAAACTATTCAGATAATCTTTATTAAAGTCAAATACAGACTCTGATAGTGTACTTTTTATGTCTTAATTCATTTCGAATTGTATTAGACAAGCTTAATGCGACGTTGCCACAGATATAAAAACCTGGATCACTCCTTAATAGTATAATCCTATATGACTAAGCTAGGCTGAGGCAAATGTCTTCCTTAGATATTAGGCAATACATAAATGAAAAGACGAAAATATCAGGAAGTATTTGAAACCGCTACGAGCTTCAACCCAATGTGATTCTCAGCTCGAATGTAGGCGATTTTTTTAATTTGCAAGTTAGCCTTAGGTAATATGCGTTTACTCAATGAAGCTCTTAAAGACTAAAACAACCTCGCAAAGCCTTATAATTATTTAGGAACCATCTTTAGCTGCTTCAAAATTAAGTTTTATAAACTAAGTTAAAATTTGCAATAGTGCATACATTTTGCAACTATATTTACAATCCATTTTTCTAATGACAGACTAAATTGAATTGTCTGAGGCTAATCTAGATATTACTTGTCACCTTAAACCGACCTCTAAGAAAAGGAGGCTAGTCGGAAGCGAACGTTATGCCTATTAGGTTTCCAAATGCTGAGTTCCGAATGCATTGAATCAGAAGTAAATAAAATAGTAGGCCAACACATTCACTATTTCCCCGTACGGAAAGATTCCGATTTTAATAGACTCTGGTGTAATGCGGAAACGGAAACGAATTCGGTGACTTACTGCGGATTACGTACATTTGCGATCGGTCTGTAAAGGTTTGCTTTTAAGATGTCGTTTAATCTGATACCACATCCATTGCTTCACCACTCCCGCTAGTGTGTATCCGCTTATTGAGCACTCAAGAAAGCCCCCGAGTAAGTTGGAGTGAAAACATCGCACGCAATTGGTTCACGCGAACACGCGATCAGCTCGCGTGACCCCTGACACGCTTCAGCATTAGAGGCAGGCTTGAATGATGCAGGTGCCTTTTAGCTACGTTTGATTGATTTCCACTTAATTTCACCGGTGACCAGGAATAAGTAGTTATTCTAAGGGCCTATTTCACCATTTTCTGATAAGCGTATAGTGTATCCATTCCTTATCGAACAGATGAAGTATGGTAAGTAACCTTACGCCGTTTGTTCATCGCACGCGTCACCGTCGAGGTTATTTCGGACCGATAAAATTTAACTCTGTGACATACGCGACAATCTTAATTTTGCTTTACAGATCAGACAAGGAAGGAGGTAGAGAAATGTCGCTAACCTATAAGCTATAGCCTAGATCATAAAGTTGCATTGTATCGGTCCAAAACAATCTTGGTGACGGCGTGCAGTGGACAAAGGATTTTTTATCCCTTTAATACTATAGACATAATTAGCTAAAGATTTAATGTAGCTACACCTTAATTAATATGTATCATTATAGGTAAACTAAAAATTAAAAAATTAAAATAAATACTAACAATATACAGACTTAAAAAATATATTTTTTTAATTAAATACATATTTATGTAGGAATATGTAATTATTACTGTTTACGGTCCATTCATAACAAGAAATTCTTAATTTTATCTTAATTTTTTTCGCATTAAATTCAAAAACTTCTAAGAGTAACATTTTCTTCCTTAGATTGGTGCAAAATGAGATCAAATTTAATCTAATCAAAAATATAGACTTCTTATAAAATAAAAGTCTGTTTGAAAATTTTTAGAAAAGTAATTGTATCCATTTTCACTTTACATGTCCGTGGCGCCCAAGTACGTGGTTGTTAACTGCCACCCACGCGGGGAGTGGGTTTCTCGTTTCTTTGTAGAAAGGTACTTAAGATATGAAGTCACTAGATTATGCAGAAAAAAAAATCTCGTATTTTTATTACCCATGTGGTATTTTTTACCCGGTAGCGACGAACGCCGGGTTAAAGTTACCCGTATTTCTGTGATAGTAAGCTAATTCTCTAGTAACGGGAAACAGGAAACTTATTTTTCAAGCTAGTTCACTTTTAGACTATCTTGGCTAGCTGACCATGATTCGTCAAGGTTGCTTACTTTACGGGATTAGAAATGAACTTAGTTTTTTTACATGCAACCAAAAGTATAAGCTTGCTAGCTTACTGACACTAGTTTGTTATCCAAACTTGAAAAACTAGCCTCGTAGCCAGAGCCACCCCTGGCATAGTGGCTGACTCACATTATTTAAATTCAGGGATGTAATACAAAGTTTCTAGTTCTCAAAAAAATCTATTTTATATCGGTATGACTATACCGACTAGGGAAATATCAAAGTCTTTTTTACTACTACAATTATTATACTACGATACAATTTAAATAACTTTTGAGTTTCGAAGGTTCAATTTATGACTAAAATAAATAACGTCTCAGGGCATATTAAAAGTATACAAAGTTTTAGCGCTTCTTTACGTAGCTCAAACACTGTTAAATTATCACAATTTAAAATTATATTTTTTAAATCAGTGTTGCCATATCTCCCCGTTTCTTTACTTCTCATCGTCCGCCAGAGAAAATTGTATTTCCAAATCCGACTATTCTTTGCATGGTATTTCGACTTCACATCCGTGATGCTGAGTATTAAAGTTCAATATACATGGGTGACTGCACATTACTGCTGCAAATAGTAATCTGTTGGAGTTAAGCTCCTTTTTTAATTTTTGTAATAAAAAACTTTTTTATATAGCGCAGTTCGGGATGGGTAAAAGTGTATTGTAGGCTCTATACTGACCTTTATTATATAAATACGCTGAACTGACCATAAGCCTAGCCATGGTAAGGCGATTCAATATTCGCGCTGGTGCTGATGGCAGTGGTGGGCGGGAAAGGAACTAATGACAATGGGAAAAAAAAGATGGGACAATAAGCCGATAAAATGTTTAATACAGCTGAATTCATATATTATAAAAGGCGAGAACCAGGTAAGGTTTCTATAGAAAATAGCAATATATATTTCTAATACTATGAAATTATTTATTCCTTACCATCACACAGTTATAACATTTATAAGTCACAGATATATTTATGTTTTATCGATAGAAAATTTCCAGCACGATTAAATGTCATTGTTTTATTAATGACTAAGCGGCCATTTTTTTTTATTTATTTAATTTAATAAAACTTAATAACTAGTACAAATTTATCTCGCCAAACCGAAGTTTGTCGGCGAGATGCGCTCATTTGCCTCATC
>JAOTAV010011155.1:0-26999 GCA_026546445.1 Cyclargus thomasi | reverse complement strand
ACCGGTAAACTCACTCACTGAACGAAACACAGCACAACGCCGTTTCACGCCAGTTTTCTGTGAGGTCGTGGTATCACACCGATCATTGGTGCCGAAGCATGGCTCTCCCACGGCAAAAGTCATTATAGGATTGTCTGTAATATAAATTGAGTTTGGCATTTCGGCTTTCATGTAATCGATAATAATAGTCAGTCGACAACCACTGGGTTATGTGGCTGATTATTTTTATCGTTGGTAAAACATGCCTATATTGACTTTATGGGTTTCGGGAACTCCTGAAGTTTTTAAAACATCGTAAAAGCATATTATACTACTGAAGTATATAGAATAAATACTAACCTAACCAGCCGAAATCAGCTTAGGTTTAACTAAGTCAATTTTAATTTATGCGTTTACCTGAACCTAACCTTGATGGACTACTGGGGAATAATTGAAGACATAAGTGGAAGAAGCAGGTAACTAACACTTTAAAAACTCCCGGATTTTTGCGTTAATGGACGCTTTTGGACCCGGAAAATCGTTTAAAATGAATTTACAAGATTTGACAAAATGTTATAAAACAAAATATATTCGTGGCAAAATGTTAGTTATCCACTTCTTGCACTTATTATGCCTTCAATTTGTTCGGTCGTATCAAGATCTTATTAGCACTAAACTACGAATTAGCATATATTTATGACGTTAAACATTAGATAGTAATATACGACGCCGGGGTTGCCCGGGCATACGTTCGTTTCAACTTTCTATTGTATAAGTCGATCCCACACGCTGAGCTATCGGTGATTATTATCGCAGACCTATCTATCCGACTATACAGGGTGTTACAAAAGTAAGTGATAAAACTTTAGGGTTCGTATGTGGAGTTCACTGTAATAGTAGCAGAGCTGAAAGCGCACAATGAATCCTATATAACGAACCCATACAAATCACTTTTATTTTTGTATGATATTTAGGGGGGCAAGCGAGCAGACGGGTTACCTGATGGTAAGCAACTGCCGTCGCCCATGAACACTCGTAACATCCGAAGAGTCACAAGTGCGTAGCCGGCCTTTATGAGGGATATGGGGTATAAGGAAAGTGTGGATCACCGATAAACACACTCACTGAACGAAACTCAGCACTATGCCGTTTCATGCCAGTTTTCTGTGAGGCCGTGGTATCACTTCGGTCGAGCCGGCCCACTCGTGCTGAAGCATGGTTTTCCCACGGCAATGAGCATCCGTATTATGTACTTGAGATCTGAAAATGTCTCATTGGTCGCACCGCACACCCCTCCACCGGGCTTTGAACCAGCACCCTCTCGAGTGCAAACCAAAGGTCTTACTCACTAGGCTACGGACGCTCTAACTTACTTTTGTTACACCCTGTATAATGTAACAGTAATAGCCTACAGAGTATGAGCTCGGATTAGCCAAGTGAATTTTCATAATAATGTAAATTAGGTAAACACGTAAGCGTTGCAACGATTGCAGAAGATAAAAACTCGTTAATCTTATACACGTTATTTTCCGTAATCAATCATATTTTATTTATAGTATGTCTACTGTCTAGTCGTAAAGAAATAATAAAAATCTTTTTTCGTCACGACATTAGTAGTTACAAATTATATCTGATTATATGGCTATCACTCGATACATTTCTGTTAAAAACTAGGAAGTAGATAGTTAAAAGATTTAAACTATTTTGAAAAGCTAAAAAGCGATTTTATTAGTTTCCACGTTCCAAAAAGGTTAGTTTCGCCAAAAGAGTTCAACACTAATGACACATCGAAGTACTAAGTTTCACCGATCGCTCATGTTCTCCGCATGAAAAAAGTATTAGAAAGTATGCAGTGTCGGTAAAGGCATATTGCATCTCAATAATCATTTCTGACACAAGCATCAGACATCAGTCGAAGTCAGATTTCATAATTATAATACTATCATCTACTCGCTACTCTCGCGTCCGAATTAACCTTCCTGTTCACCTCAAACGTCGCGCTAAAAGCCTTCACGTGCCTTTGGGTAATTGAATTATATAATATTTGACACATATAATTAGTTTATCTAATACTAGATGATGCCCGCAACTCTGTTGCGCTAAAATAAGTTTATTATTGTTTGTTATACCAATAGAATGTGTTGTTTAATTGCAGTAAAAAGTAGCCTATGTCCTTCTCCAGCCCCCCAGCTAAATTCACACAAAAAATCACGTCATAAAGTTGCTCTGTGTCGACGTGAAGAAAGGACAAACAAACAAATTTCCCCATTTATAATAGTACTATGGATCTACCGCAATTTTGTCTAGGTATTACTTGTGTACCTACGCTTTTTGTTCACAATTTTAAATCAAAGTATATAAACGTAAAAATATTTGAAGGAAATTGAATGTTTTGCGATCTTATAATTAAATGTATAGTTGCTATTCTTGTGTTCTTGTTTATGGCTTAAGCTGTACGCTGACCCAAAAGTTTTGGTACTGGTCCGTCTAATTTTTCCATCATTGTTATTCAAATGATCACAAATTACATCGTTCGTGTCTTGTACGTGTTTTAAAACATTAGTGTGTATTTGTTTAGAAAGTTTTATCGAGCAAGTCATCAGATTCTCGGCTAGTGGCGAACGAAGTCGGCATCGTGAACTGCGCGATCTTTGCCCTTTAACAAAAACAAAAATACGTCAAGTGTTTCGCATCTCTATGTTCAAATTACCAGATAACCTTATGACCGAAAATAAAAAAAAGGACGCGCAGAATAGGCACACATTTTTTTATTTATAGAAAACTATAGCTTTGGCTAAGATTTATAATAAGTGTGTAACGACTTATAAAAAAATAGGGGCCGCTATATTGGCGATGTGAAATTATAGCTCCTTTGTTGGTGAAACATCAGCCATAATTTAATTGTATTTTTGCGTTGAAAATTGGAAACAATATTTTTGGAACAACGGGTGGTAATTCGATAATGTTATTATGTAAAATATAGGTATTTAACGCATGTCGTGACTTGCTATAAATCATTCCAGCCACGTTATTATATGTTATAATTTCGATACGTATCTTAATTCAGGCTTTTGCGCCAGGAACGCCAGCCGCCAGCTCGAAATGTCAAAAATCGGAGCACTTAAGAAAGTTTCTTTTTTGACACCGAATTAAAACCTGTCAATTCAAAGTGTCGGTATGCAGTAGTCGTTTGGTATGCAGTTTTATTGACCTTCTGGAAGTTTATTTCCTTTAAATACCCTTATTTACTTATAAGCAAATAGTTATATTATAAGAAATTAGTTATAATAGGTTTAAGCATAAGTTGCCCGCGTGATAAATTTGCGCTAGAAAATTTTCCTCATTTTTTTTACAAACTCTACCCGAGACCTTTCCAACGAATACAAAACCGTGGAAATCGGTTCGTGCGTTCTGGAGTTACATGGTCAAGAAGGAAACCTAACTCACTTTTACATAATAGATATACGTTTAAAGTTTAAAGGTTTTATGCCAAACAGTGATGTATTTGGGTTACCATGTTCGCCAGCATGTTTAAAATACTTATTGCTATCGATTAAATCTGCCCACAATGTTAACGAATTGGAATTTTAAAATAAGGCCGAATTGTGGCTACCGAGCCACTGTATACGGTAGCGAAACTGGTTGACAGATAATATAAAACATTGTCGCTTAAGTGCCTTACAACGTTTTTTGTTGACCGCGAAACCGTACGCGTATTGTCATATTATACCCATTACCTTCCCGCCCACGCAGTTTGGGGAGATTTCAGCATATTATGTAGCTATTACAGAGGCCTTGGCTAATAAAAAATAAGTGTTTAATTCGGCATATCACCATGTTTATACCGGCCAAGAAGGTGTTGTATACGCGCAGCGCATGGATCCGTACTTTGTAGTCTCTACGTTGATTGCAATTATTATGTTTTTGTTTCTGAATTTAAATTGATTTAATTATCTAAATCTATATCATTATGTATAATCCATTATCCTAAACTGTTTGGATTACGAATCACCGTTCAACCTTAACCTTAACCACTGATTACAGAAACAAGAAATTGGGGGGGGACTCCGTATGACGAAAGTGACTAATAAGAAAGGGTTTTTCGAAATTCGTCTATTAAGCGGGTAAAAAAGGGATGAAAGTTACTATCGGAGAACGCCTTTCCGTGGTTTCATCTGATCAAAAATTTACAAAAACATTGTTTGATATATTTTATGAAAGATTTAATACATAGTTCTTAGATTTGTACTAATATTATAATTATAATCATTTATTTGCTATGAATGTAGGTTACAAAAGATCTTATATTATAAAATAGTACAAACATTCTACTTAGAGTAGCGTGCAATTTTTTAAGTAATACGTACATATAATGAGAATTAAAAGAGAATGTAAGATACTAATAGTGATATAATATACTATATACTAATTTATTAAAACAAATGTCTTTTTTTTAACTCATACTTGTAAGCACTATGCTACTAAATATCAAATATTTTATGTCAATGATTTTAATTGAATGTCAATATACAATGTCAAAAGAGTTTAAATATAAAAGTGTGTCTATCTGTCTGTCTGTTACCCCTTCACGCCCAAACGGCTTTATCGATTTTGCTGCAATTTGGTATGGAGATACTTTGAGTTCCGATATGGACATAGAATACTTTTTCCCGGAAAATGTATGGATCACGCGATAAACGATTTTTTTCGCAACAGAATTGCGGGCATCATCTAGTCTTTCAATAAAAATAAATAAATCAGCAGTTTTATTAAAATATTTAAGCAATGTTTAACTAATCAAGGTTCGCTGTCCCTTTTTGGAATATGGAAAACGTCACACGACAGAAAGGGACAGCAAACCTTAATTATTTAACTTTGTTAAATATTTTTATGAATAAGGGGGTTTGGGCTATCATTAGCAATTAGCGTGCTGTACTTATTTCTCAAGGACTGCAGTATGCACGCATTTATACACAAAAGCCAAACCATTTTAAAATAGCATGACGCAATGAAACAAAGCTGTAGTCAAGATTATTTAGGTGATATGCGCCGCCTAAGGAACTCTGAAAACAGGTATCAATTGAATTTAAATGTGAAAACATTCGGCATATCTGGCTCTTGAGCGGTATCGCTAGAGGCCATCATTTGTAAGTAATTATATTAATAAAAGTACGGTATTAATTGATTAAAGTGTTCCAGATAAGTGTTTCCGGTTATCGGGAAGTTATTTTCCACGTTCCTCTATATCGACACTATCGCTGTATCGAGGCATACCCATACTACTAAAGATTTATAGATTTTCACTTTTGTTTCTGATTTATTGAGATTATAGCAGTCGCGTTTCAAATTCATTATAATTTACGACACCAGTAATTATAGATCATCGGTTTATATTTTTATAAATTATATTATATATAGACCGATAGTGATCGAAAAACCTAAAAAATTTTTTTTATTTTGCATTTGTCACTGCGTATTTCATAAATAAAACTCAATGTTGCACACAATGGATAATAATATAGGTTAATCAAGCCTATCTTGCAGTACAATTGAAAAATACGCCGGAAACGCATACCAGGCGCACAAGGATCAAGGATGTTAATTCACTGCGCCGGGGATTTTTGTCCGTCCTTGATGTATTGTGCCTGGGAAAATTGTCCAATTAAACGTCCCAACAACCCATTTATTGGCACAAATATAGCTTCCGGGAATTTTATCGGATTTGCCCACGCTAAATACCTACGGCATATACCAGTAATGTTCATTGTTTCCAATATTAAATGATCATTCTTTAAGGCAATCTTATGTTATTCCAATCCAACGTTGATACTTAGCAGTGTTAATAATGTAAACCATCAAATACAGTTTTCATAGTATCTTATCCTAGCGGTAAATATAGTTTAAACTTTTATCGTCTGATGAAATTGTTAATCCATGTACAGTTGTAACTTTGTCCCTAACATAATCTATTGGAATTCGAATTTCCTTATTTGACTATCTATAGTTTTCCAATTTCCTGCGTTTCAAAACTCTAAAAAAGTAAATAATAATAAAAGTAGGCTTGTAGAGCAAAACAATTTTAACGTGTACTGTACACGAAAAAAATTCAATTAATCATCTGAAATCTCAATTATTATATTTCAAAACCAATACATTATAAACATCGATTTATCTTTTAGTATATAAATCTTAATTAATGGCATTCGCGAACGGTGATCATAACTCAAGTCCATTTACAGGCGAGTGCAGACTGCTATATTTAGGGGATAATGTTGACTACAATGGTTGCTGATTTACAGCTGATTTCTAGCGCAGAACTAAATCTACTACGGTTTAGAAAACTGTCGTTCTCCATCGTATAAGTCTCAGACTTGGCAATAAATGAGAATATTACTATTCAGTAGGGCAATAAAGTCGAGAACAATATTATGTATCATTAGCGGGAGTTCTCGTTGGGCAACGATACAAATCGTTTGAGGAACTCTAATTAACACATACAATATACACTAATGATGCAAGATTAAACAACGACTAACCGAACTACCTACTTCTTCATTTTGCTATATTAGTAACATTAACGAATCATAAATTAATTTGCCAATAACACGTTTTCACCAAATACTCTTATAGGTCATTAATATAACTCATCAATTTTAAAGATTTATGTTTCACTCAAGACGGTGACAACCGACAATTGTGACAACAAAAGACCGCTTACGAACACTTAGGAGTCGTCGTAGGGAGCCGTTTCTAAAGCGAACACTTTAGAGACCTATAGGCATCAGGACTTAACTGACCTATCTTAATTAGAACGGTAAAACCAGTTCATTTTCTATCTACTGTCTTTAAATACGTGTTATACACTCATACATAAATCGGACTTATACAACACCAACAACTATTCAGATATTCCTGAGTGTTTCGAGTATGATATATTAATTAGTGTACTAAATTTATTAAAGGTAGTTAAATCGTGCAATATAGCACAATATAATTATATATTGTACCTTCTAAAGCATCCACATAAACATAAACTTATTTTACAATACGCATAAAAGCGTTCTACTGCAGCCCGCATTACAAAACCGTGCCGAGTGAGTCGTAAATACTAAATATCTAGTAATAATAATATTCAATGGCTGCAAAACGAATATAGCTCAAGCAAATAAAGTACAATTAGATCAAAGATGCTGACAGTCGCGGCGGTGTATCTCGGCAACGATCTATGTTAATCGTTTAGGTAGGACATTAACTACGGCGCATCGGTAATGGTCAAGCCCGCAGCTCAAGGCCCAGTGAAAGGATCCTACGATCTGGATCATCCTGCCGTCCTACGCTTTGAAAATTTTGTAAGTCATAAGTTATAACCCGTAAAACCGTTATGCCAGTCTGACACATGTTGAAGTTGATTGCTTTGGATTAATTGTAATTGTGAAAACCGCGTAAACAGCCCATTAAGGTAATTATTAAAGTTCAAATATAATTGATTAAGTACTACCTGTTTTTGTTCTGCTACTGTAGTGACTAGCTTTTGAAATGGAACCTCTAACGCGCCAAAAGCAATTTTACTACAAAATGCCTTTACGTAAAGCTTATAAATATTAGCTTAGCTAAATGAAATAATAGTTTTCTAGTACATAAACATAGGCCCGTGGGCACCGAGCTGCAGGCGGGTTTCGCTCGGCCATATATATACGCAGTCCGGACACCGACACCATCACGGAATATGCAAATGATGTTAAACTGTAGCCTTACGAAATATCACCGACCGGCCGATAGACGAGATAATACCTATAAATAAGGACAAACTCCTAATGGCGAAATACATTGATGGTGTGAGATCACGACTTGAAAATTATTAGCCGAAGCCATTTTCGTCATAAAAGTACAACATTACATTATCCGCATTTAATAGCGGCTTTGCGAGTTCTTATCTTCGTGTACGATGTCTACTCGGTTTCGTGTTCGATAAATCTTCGTTACTAATATTATAAATGAAAAAGTCTGTCTATTTCTTTGTCTATCTAATTACCTCTTAACTTTTAAACGGCTGAACTTTGAAACATTTTTATAAGCTATTTTATATAAGTTTCAGCGCTCTTACTCTACTAGCTTTATACTGTATACGCTACCTAGACAGGTACAAGCAACATGTGAAAAGCCTAAAAACGTTGTATAAATAGAGAAACTTATTACATCTCTTACGTACTTATCGTATACGTATCGTTAGAACTTAGATTCGTGTTAATAGCGCACATGACACTGGGTACATGAAAAAATTTTAAAAATCAAAATGGCAGACTTTGAAATCAAAATTGCGAGGTTCCAAAAAGTTTTTCCGCCCGGTTAAATCGAGTGGGGTATCAAAATGAAGGCTTTAAGTACTGATTCTAGAAATATACATAACTTGATGTTTAAATTGCAATGGTTCCTGCAGACGGGTTTTCTGTTTTTTTGGCATTCAGCTTGTCTTTTGTTTAATTTTATGACTTTTATTTATATTATTTTCGGTTCCTTGAAAGAAACTATTTCCAACCGTAAACTCATTGTATTAGTCTAATGAATCTGCATCTACTCTTCAAGCAAAATTTGAACAGCCTTAAACAATTATAATAGAAACCCATTCTCTAATAATATCATTAAAGGTGCAATTAATGTTATAATGAAGATAAACAAAGCACATTCCATATTCGAAAGTGAAAGCCTATTAGTAATAAGACATATGAATTACAAAATCAAATTCTCTGTCTCGTGAGATAAGTTTTAGTACGTACGCGTTGTAACTGGCGAACTGGCGACCCGCAATAAATACTTATTGTGTAGCGCCCGGCGTATATCGCAGGTTTCTAATTGCAGCGCACGCTTATTATTACCCCCTTGTTATGTTCCTAGTGTTTTATGTGTTATGCAAAATTCTACTTCCTATTGTGTATGGAAATATCGATTTATAGACCGGTTCTGCTATAAGGTTAGGCTGGTCTCTTATTTCTAATCATAATACATTGTATGTGTGTCGAGTCGTAACACGTCTAGCAATTTCCAGACAGACGATTTTCATATTTTATATTGCCTACGTTTTATTAATCAGTTCCGCTTGAAGAGCCAC
The DNA here is from genome assembly GCA_026546445.1 of Cyclargus thomasi. Lineage (NCBI taxonomy): Eukaryota > Metazoa > Arthropoda > Insecta > Lepidoptera > Lycaenidae > Cyclargus > Cyclargus thomasi. The sequence goes on along the minus strand of JAOTAV010011155.1, from coordinate 17,914 downwards.
CTAAAAGCTTTGAGCCTCATCTGAGTGTTAATAATTATTTGTTACTTCGAAGTTATTAAAATAATATACAAATTCTAAGAAATATCGTTACAAAATACAACACAAACTTAAGTTGTGAACGACTGCGAAAGAAAATGTTTAATCCGTTTTTAAGTAGTCACGAAAGTCAATTAATACGTACTTAAGCAAATTGGTTAATAAACACTCACACTAATCAACAATTCGATTGTATCTCGGGGAATAATCATGACGCCCATCGGCTTCTCTATTTATAATTACTTTAATACTTTACAATTAAACAGCCAATATACAATTATATTCTTTCGTATCCATGAAAGAACGCTAGCTCGCATGTCCCACTTGCACCTTTCTTATTAATTCATCAGTTTTTATCCGCAAGTCATCTATATTTGACTTCACTCAAACAAAATTGACTCGTAAAGTGATTTTGAATAGAGCGATTAAACTTCGATTTTAATTAATATAAGGTCTTCGGAGTATTATGGGATTTCTCGTGCGCCGTGACTTTCATATTTAATAAAAAAACCGATTCATTTTTCTCTGTGAATTGTAAGCACGAGAAACCGTACATACAGGAAGGCATTTTGTTTCATACGGAGTTGAGTACAAAAAATGACACGTCAGGAGTGAGGACCGAGTCGCAGCAGATGGTTGATGACCTAATAAAATCAGGATATTACTGTCATGCCCGGGCGAACATTATAACAATAATCTTGTATGCAAAATGTGTTACTATATTTCTTGCCCAGACAAAATAGGTAGTAAAGTTTTGTAAGCAATAATACAAACTTTTATTTACTCCGTTTTAGTGTTACTATAGTAAAGAAACTGTAAAAAAGTGCGGCTAAATTCATTTGTGTGCTTAAGTTTCTAAAAATAAGAAAATTGATTAAAAAACAAGGCTGTTTTAATGAAACAATTTTAGTAGCCAAATTTTATAGAAATTGCTCAATGCACTTAAATATTTTGTTCTTTGTTTTGTAAAAACTTATTTTGATAATTTCGTTACTTTCGTACTAAGTGCCGTGCAATTAAAGTAAAAACAACGAACAACGGTGATTAAAGTTAAGAGTGAAGGTTCAAACCGGATCGGGGGAGCATTCTGTAACTGGAGCAGTCGTCTCAAATATCGCCCCTTACGTCGATAATAAGATTTTCTTTCGAACACCACAATGCCGTAGTTTCTCTTTTTTGTGAATGCACCTGCGATGTGGTCGATGTAGGACACTGCCGACTCGCCAGAACCATGATCGTGATTGATGCTTATCTCGCGAATCGTATTTTCAAAGCAATTTCGAGTAATTTACAGAATAGATGAAATGGCTTATTAACGTCATTTATTCTTATAAAATCAGTAGCTATAAACGCTGACTTTAACGACACTCATCCAACTTTCGGTTACATACACGCAAAATCGACTGAAAAAAACCCCGAATTACAATAGAAGTTTATATTGGAAGTTTTCTGAGTCAAAAATTTGTGCTACTATTGAAATAAAATAAGAGTAATAATTGTTTTTAAATATTCCTTGTATTTTCAAATTTTAAAATTATTTCAAGTAACTTTAAGAATAATTTGAAGTACATGAACTGGTCCGTGTCACTGAGTGTTTCGTGCAAGTTACTATAGAAAAATCGTCGTTTTAAAAATATACTACTATCAGTTAAATTTTGTAACCGCTTCGAAATATATGTTAACACAAACCGTGGAACATAAACGTGAGGACGTGTAACAAATGTAACAGTTTAAATATCTTCCGAGATAGATCCGAGCGTGGCAGCCGCGCCGGTAGCGAGCGGTCGCGTGGGAAAATTTCAGCCGGGCTTAACGTACGCGGCCATATTTTATGTTAAATTCGACGTACTCCAGTTTCGAACGAGCTCCGAGCCACGACTCGATTGTGCATCCTTGCTAATACATCGCGCTCCGCACACCGATCTAACGAGTTAAATACACCGCCACTAAACTATTGACAACGCAACGCACAGGTGCCTGCCTTGTGCCTACACAATCTCTGACAATCTAGATCAGATACCGACTACATCTGAGCGGAAAATAATGATTTGATCCTTGGATTTGAATTTAGAAATCTGATACTGAGTGTGTAGCTGTGTACTTATGAAAGATTAAATTGTGTTTATTAATATTATAGGGATTTCATACTACTTTTTTTACTTGTAAGCGCTTTTTTAATAGCGATAATCTATCTTCGTCTTCTAATTTTTTATCGTTCCAAGTAATATGAAGAAAAGAATATCTCTAATCGCTAGAGGTCGTAAATCGTAATACAATCTAGAGAATTAACATTAATAAACATTAAGTCTTTATTTGTAAAAGTAATAAAATTATCAAAAAATCGTAGTCATTGTTGATGCTTTCAAAAATTCTTACGTTAGTTAGCGCACGAATTTTGTTTAACTAATTGCAACAACCAGAAGTGATGTATATCGGACGCAATCTCTTGTACGACACAACAGAATAATTAAGATTTCTTTTTTGGCTACATTTTATTATACATTAAGTTATTAGCGCGTAACTCTTAGAAATTTCTGCTTTTAGAATATTTAGTTTTTTCTATCATTTGCAAGTGTGTAATGTCTATTAATTATAAAGTAATTTTGCGGTTAAAAACAATTGCAAATTTAAAATAGTATGATGACACTTTTTGCTTAATCCAATTTTGACAAGAGTAAAAACTGTATAGCATAAAAATAATTCGTATTTGTAATCAAGGGTTTCATTGGTAAAAAACTGACAAAAATTACTGGCGCGTCATAAGAACGTATGCTATATTGCAATTGGCTACTGTCCGAAATATCTCTAGAAACTATTACAATTTACGACTATCTTTTATAGAACCATTATTCTAATCACATCCCGTCATGTAGTTATCGAAACTGTGTCGGTCTACCTTTGTGACCACTGTCTACTAAACTAGCGCTGAGTAAAATGGTATCTTTAATTAAATAATCTCATAGCATATTGCTACAATATTACTTATGAAATATTATAATAACAAATGTAATAAAATTAAGCATAAAACACGAATACTGAATTTATCTTCACTAAAAATGTCTGACGTCGTATCTATTAAATTAGACGCTAACAGAATTGCAAGACATGAGTCGAGAATTTTATAGATACCTAATAATCGTCTCGAAAATATCAAAGGTGAACCGTAAGCGAAGCGACATTTTGCGATATAACCAATGCTTATTTTATGACCGTCTTACGCGAAGCTTTATATTTGATTTACTACTCAATATTTTAAAATTATTTACAAGCTAAAACCATAATTTTCTAATATTTATGTCAGTATCAAGCACAAAAGACAAGTTAAGTCATAGGTTATTTTTAATGTAATTTTGGGTCGCATTGTAATGAGAACTCATTTTTGCTTAGTGAGACATTATCATTTGACTCCTGAAATTATTATATTTAGGCATAATTATATAAAAAATTTCTGAGTACGTATTTACTATCCATATTTTATTATCATCGTACTACTCTATTATTCAGCTACAAAACAAACACAAATCACTCGTCAGTTGAAATTTTAGTTGGCAACGATTGCTTCACGCACCTGTACTCTATACTCGATGCTCCGTTTTCGAAAATGAATGGTCTCTCGAGCGACATGCCAGCTATGTAGAGTGGTAGAACCGCCAATTAAATCCGGAGCATTGTGGTCGGTATCGCGAGCGGTGATCACGCGGCTATCAGGTCAGCCCGATACCTGCATTAATTGTGACTTATTCAGGCCGTAAACTACACAGTTCGATATCACCGTGTTAAGCGTGTTTAGTGTTAGCGTTTACTGAAACTAAGTTAATTTAAGTCAATCAGATATTCGCCCGGCACGGTACATAACTTTTACTACGAAAAGTTTTCGCAAGTGATACATTTGTTAGTCGTTCAGAACGACTTACAAATTTACTTTGTACTAAAATGCTAAGTACTGCATAATATATTTCGGCTGCTGTCAAAGTGAGTTTCTCGCTCGAGACGATATTTGGTCTAGTCGGACGTTTACGTTTTTTATAATGCCAATAAAATACGAGTTAACATTGTAATATCATTAAGAAACTCAAGCGGTCAGCATCGACACAAAGCGTGAACTACAATTTTAATAATCGTTACAGTATTTTGTATCGACTGTGACACAATAGGTTTTTTGGTGCGGTGCGGTGCGCGGCGGCCCGTGGTGGTGCGCCGTACCGCGTGGTGTCGGCGCGGTGTGGTAGCGGCGGCTCGCGGCGCGGTGGCGCAATGCTCGTTAACCCACATTCAGCCTGCCATCAAACTCACATCCCCTGCTCTGGAGCCGAACGCAATAAACTCGCAGAAACGACCGTAACTAAACTACAAACGACTAAAACTAGCTATAAATGTAATCAAATAAATAGCTTTACCTCAAAATTGCATTAAGATTCTCGAGACGAATAAGATATGGAAAGTTAGAACTTACTTTAGAGTTTCGTTACGTTTAATATGAACATAACTCTAATAAAATTAATTATAAGTGTATCAGACTCTTGTTCACTATATTAAAGTAAATTAACATGCACATTAAAATCGGTTTCATAATACGGTAATTTATTAATAATAATTTATGAAAAAGATATTAATGTCATGTCAGTCAAATAACCGACTAACATTAATAACAGTTTTTAAGAGTGTTCCTTATTTATTTTTGTTTATTTAAATGAACAGACATAATATTTAAAATTAATCGATATCATTAAACCGGCTAAATATTTTCTAACAGAAAATAATCTACTTTTCAAAGAAACTGTATCACAAGAGGTACATTACCATGGAAAAAAAATCAGCAAGAGTTTTAGTTTGAAGAATAATGAAGTCATTTCATTATACAATTTAATTATTACAATCGACATGCATAATCAATTCTGAATGTTTACATTTCGAACCGAAAAAGAATAACGTTATCACAATACATACAAATACTATTAATGGGAAAGTGTCTTTGTTTGTTTGTCTTTTCTTCACTTCCAAAGGAAGAAATCATTTTGCTTACTTTTTAAGCATAGACTTGGTTGAAACATAGAAAGAGTGAAGAGGCTACTTTTTTACACGCGAGTGAAGTTATGGGCATAAACTGGTTAGTAATAATTTTAATTAGTTAGGGAAGTTCTTAACTAAAAGCGATTTGTCGGATGCACGATCTGTACCGTTTAAAATGAATGGGAGCACAGGTGTGATAGCCGTAATAAGCTATTAGTTTCACATAGACACGATAAATTCCTAATGAATCGTCTGCGTGTAATTATTCAAATCGATTGCGCTTGCGCAACCTCCGTTACGACATCTTGATCTTACTCTGTTTATTGCCAGCTTTGCGCGTAACTCATACGCGCTGAGCACTTAAATATTCAACTCAAAATAAATCATTTCGAGCTATAATACAAATATATATATTTGCTAATATTAATTCTCTGATATTATAAAACTGTAGACCTACAAGATTAATTATAAATTTAATTTAGGAAATGCAATTTATTTTAAACTTTAGCTGAAACTTAAATAGGGCATTGCCTAAATGATATTTTTTCAGACACGGTAAAAAAACCGTGCGGGATTGCACCCAAAACTTTTTCAAATGCGATGCAGAAATTTGAGCTTAAAGATGAAGTAACAAACAAACAGATATACTTTTATACATCATGTATTAGAAACTAAAACGAAATTGAAAGCACTGAAGCAACACTGAGTAGGTAAAGTAAATAATATTAGTCTGTAATACATCAACACTCTATAACTGTATCGGTTGACAGATGTAATATTATACCGCAGTTTCGGTCGGCGAGTTTGCTCCACTTCAACGTGTCAACCTTTCTCGTTTTACGTACCAAAGTGAAGCGAAAAACAGAAATTAATACTCAGATTAAATTTACTAAGTACCGATTGATTCACATGCGTATTATGTGTTAAGTAAAAGCAGGGGATGTTTGGGAAAGTGAAATCAGCCGCAGCGTAACGAGTAGTTCAATTTTGATACACAACTTAAATAATCTGAAAATGGAACGAGATCCTTGGCCCCCTAATTCCCTCGTAAAGACCGGCAACGCACTCGCGACTTTTCGGATGTCACAATGTTCATGGGCGACGGAAGTTGCTTTCTATCAGGTAACCCAGGTAACATTAAAAAAAAAGAGATGCTATCAAGAAATAATTTGATAACTACAACGTACTATATAATTGCTTCTATTATATAATAACTTTTTCTCACGGCTTTGCTTGTGTTAAATTCGAAAATCGCATTACATATCTAAATATTTTGTAAACTTGTTTATATTCCATATATATTCCAGATTAGTATTCTTTTGATATAATATTAAGCTATCTAATCATAAACGCGTCTTTCCAAAATTTATTAAATATTCTGTTTTGGCTCTGTATGTTTATTTTAAAAACAAAATTTGTTGTATTGTATTTATTTTTGTACATGACTGTATGATGTCAAAATAAAGCGAAATAAAAAGATATTTTTATACCTAAAAGTCTAATTTTTTATACCTAAAAGCCTCTGTGTATGTACTGTGTAAAATATGCGCCTTATAATATTACAGTTATGAATTTTAGATTTGCTGTTGTTGCCATAAAAATATTATTTACGGGCAGCCGTAAAAACTTAGGGGTAAAAAAAAATAGATATTAGCCGATACTTAGACCTACAGGATATATATGCAAATCGTCGTTGAAGTTCTAACACCGCATAAGTCTCTTTGGCTATTTCGTCATTTTGATGACCATTTGCAGAAAATCGGAAAACGCATCGCTTAAGTGAATCAGGAACACATATCAGCTAACAAAAACTTGTAAAATTTTTTAATTGTAAAATCTTATTAGTAGGTGATCTATACAAAATGCAATCAATTGCTTGGCTCTTCTGATAAGTTGCCAAATTTGACTTACGTGGTGTTAGAACTTCAACGACGAATTAAAATGTTTCTAAGGAGTAAGGTAACTAACACGGGCGTTTTATATTTGAGATATTTTGAGTCGTTAAACATAGACTTTCGATTCGTAATGAAACTTCTTACATAAGTATAACATGTTATCACACTTTGAGGAAAAGTCACATAAACAATTCTGTCACGAGCACAAAAGATAACGCCTTCATCTATTTGTTAATATTTTTACGCGAATATTTAGTAGATACTTATTACTTGGCCTATCTAATACCTTTCCTTAATTAACTCATAATAATTAACCGACTGATAATTATTTTACACAACTCCATCTTACATAAACTATTATTTATACTAATACTTAACCTAATTGAGCCTATTTGAGTCTTTACTTATACTAGATTAATTATCAATTTTATCTTTGTTATAAAGAATTAAGATATATGTTTCTATTTAAAATATTGGAAATATGGTTATGGCTAATTTTCCTTTTTTGTGCCGGATAGCTCTAAACAATATAGTTTTCTATTGCATAAATACTTGTTTGATACAAATGTTTTTAAAAAAGTCATTAACATCGTAGAATATTTGAACGCTTAACGCGACAAAGACGTGGTAGAGTGAGGCGTGAGGCTCGCAGGCGCAGGCGGCACGTCTGGCCGCGCGCCGCGTGACTCGCTCGCCCTGGTTTAATACAGGATCTAAACACACACTAACAAAATACTTTATTAATTAAGCATTCAGATACGACCATATTTTATTTTTAATACCTCCCATTTCTGTCCGACTGAGTATATTCTATTGTTATTTTATCAGAGAATTATGTATTAAATTTGAATTGTTTTACTTTCAGATTTCACATTCCATCGGACCCGGTTCACCGAAGATAATGGCTAATATTTCGACCGATATCGGAGAAAACAAACACAGAAAATATTAGCCGTAGCACAGAGCCATCGTCGTTATAAATAATGGGAAAAAGGAACGTTCGGATCAAGTTCGCGCACTCCATTGGTCCACCCATTACTGAGAGCATATTAGCTACTTTCGAGTAGCCGTGAGATACATCTGTAGCACGAGAAGTTACCTACGCTTGAGCGACTGCCAATAAAGTACAAGTTACGTCGGGTTCACCTATTTTAAATAAGAGTTTTAACCTAAGTACAAAACGCGATACGCAAGAAATCTGCTTGATGTAATTGAAAAATAGATGCCGAGTCCAGAGTACTCGCTGATTGATTCAAAAGGTAGTCATGACGGCCACTGCTCCTGAGCTATCGAAGTCCGATTTCTTTGACTTTGTTACGTCCAATGAAATAACTGACGCTCAATATAAACAGCAAATGAGATCTGTTAATGTATTCATGGAATCGCCCGACTCGAGGTCTAACCCTTTACTTTCTGAAGAACCTAAAGAACAGAACAACAACAGCTTACTGAGTGTAACGGGTGGTCAGACAACTTCAAACATGACCGCTGCTACGAGTTCAAATGCCCTCCAGAGCTTCGACTCCATATGGAACGTCGATCGAGACAGAGATCGGTTGGAAACTGCGATGCTCGAAGATCTTAATAAATTTTACTGGAACCAAGACAGTGAAATAAACGGCACGCATCCGTGTACAGACACAGCAATTTCAAATAAGCTAATAAGCAATAACACTGATGGACAAATATACACTTTAACGGTTCTCAATCACGACATTGATGAATCGAATTCAAACCGCTATTGGGGAAAAGAAGAGGACGTATCTATATCCAGTCCTACTGATATAGAACCTACTCCTTCGTTGGATCTCGAATCCATATTGAATATGAACGGTTTCCCAAATGATTTCAGCCAAGACTCCCTGAATTCAAATATATTACCAAAAGTAGAAAGTTTTAACTATGAAGATCGTGATTCTGAAAATCAAACGGCGGAGCTCAATTCAAACATATTAGTAAAAGTTGAGCCATTCAATTTCGAAGACAACGAATTCGTAAGTAACATTAAGAAAGATGATGCCACTCGGCCAATAATTGCTACACCTACTCTATTAGATGGACAAGTAGAATTTAATAACAATAATAACGATTGGAAACTAACCGATCAAAATAGTGAGTCTAATGAATCTTTATTAAGGAGTGCACTTCAAGGAAAGGCCTTTATTCGATATAGTACAATTCAGAAAAATACTGTAAGCAAATTTGACGGCGAAGCAGAACTAAAAAGGGTAATAATAAATAACAATAATAAGGCGGACGTACCATCAATGTACGCCGACAGCAAAGAATCAGACTTGTTAATGTCGATCGGCCCGCCAAACGGCAATGTAAATATTTCCATTCTTTTAGATGATCACACCGCCACCGTAGTCGCAAACGGGGAAAATCCAACGTCGACACAAAGCGTTGATGATATCATTTTGTCACAATTGGACGCCAGCTACCCTGACGACTACGAAAAATTAAAACGGATAGCGACAGAGTTGGGTGAATCTGTCCAGCCGTTCTGTACGGTTGAACCGATAGATCCCACACGCAGCGTGTATAATATTCACCACGTCAACGGTGAGCTAGTGACCATGATACCGGCGGGCGAAGTTCAACTACCGCAACATCTTCAAATAGTTACAGCATCACCGACTGTGACGAGTACAAAATCAGTCAGTAAGAAATACAAAAGAATACAGAATAAAAACTCTCCGCCCACATCCCAAACGCAATCTGGGACGGCCGTTCAAGCTGCTACTTCCACGTCGAACGGCGTAAGGAAAGAAAGATCTTTACATTACTGCTCCATATGCTCCAAAGGCTTTAAGGACAAATACTCAGTTAACGTTCACGTTAGAACGCATACAGGCGAGAAGCCTTTTACTTGTTCTCTCTGTGGTAAGAGTTTTCGACAAAAAGCGCATCTCGCAAAGCATTATCAAACTCATATTGCGCAGAAAAGCACCGCGGCTAACGGAGCTTCCAAGCCCGCGAAACAGAGATAACCACATGAATTCCAAAAACTATGTTTCGTTTAAATCCATAGTCAAATGAACTGTGTGACTGATCGCGAGTGTAATTTTGAACAAGGAAAGGCTGAATTTTACAGACGAATTTGGTAAGGTGCTAAATAAATAAGTAGAGTAAGGCAAGTGACACAAAAAGTATCAGAATTTATCGGTCGAATTATTCTTGTTAATTTGTATGTAATTCCACCCGTTACCGATTTCTTTTAGCTTTAGCTAGAGTAGACATATACTGTTAAGACTTAAATTACGAGATTATTTTAAACTGTACATTCCATACTCATAAGTCAATAAACGTCTTGTATAGAATATTACATTTATAGAGTATTTCCATGAACGCTACATTGCCGTTTTTTGTCCGATACGAATCGGCGTTACACGTCATGTACGAGGCTACTATAACGCTGCTTCTTTCTATCATTAAATTGAGTTATCAAATAAGTACTCAACAATGATGAGCAGCTTTAGGATTACTTATTGCTCGCCGCACAGTAATTTCACTCGCAGCGTGTCCGACTAAACTTTCTAAAAAATATGAAAAAAAAAAGCAGAGTAAAAGAACGAGCATTCAGTACCAGCTATCTTTCACCGCTCAACTATCGTACACCGCTCCGCTCAATTTGGTTGTTTTTTCCTCATATTGACTAATAAATAATTGCGCTTGTACTTTCGTGAGCGTTTCCTGTGGATCAGTATTTTTACAATATAAGAACAGTTTGATCTAAAAGTCGTAATGTCTTTCTGAAGATTTTGAAAAATGTAATCGTGAATCGGCTCGGTGAAGGGCATCGTAGTTAGTACCAATATTAAATGTTTTCCCCGATATCGGGAGAGGCTTGATTGCACCAGATTGCTATAAATTCCAAGTACGTAGTTTCAATCGCAGTGTTTAAAATTGAGCTCCCTTTCTCATCTAACAAATTGGCCTTTCTTTGTTACGATCGTGCACCTATATAAATACACAAGAGTGTCGGACTATTTACGAAGATAACTTTTCTAAGCAACAAATTACCGGACCGACCGGACTTTCGCCACTCGCAGATACAAACAAAGAGATCGTTAACACGTCGATACAAAATACGTTATACACCACCGAAAACATTCCGCGGAGGTTATGTTCAATAAAATAATTTGTACTCGGTCCAGTTTAATTATCAGATAACAAAGCACGCTGCGCTAAAATAATTTAAATAAATCGATCTGCGCGACCTTCTTAACCGGAAACGTGGGGCTTTTTATAATAGGTATTGAATCGTGACACTGCAATAATTATATCGCGGCGACTCAGTGCCGACTGCCGACCTAATCATATTACCTAGATTCGTTCTCGCCAAACAATTATTGTTTGAAAATTCTACTTCATTTTAACGGGCATTTATCATTGTTCGTTCGACGCCTTATTAGGAGGATAATTTTCTACAATACTCTCTCCTCTGATATTATAATTGCCGTCGATCCCGGACTTTCGTAGCGGTGCTACGGTAGAGCGGCGGTGTGAAGTTTTTCCTAAGTAATAGAAATATTGTAGCTCACAGATTCCTAGGTCTGCATTTATACATTAAAAGCGTTCGATCGATGTTCTTATCTTTGTTAAGTTATGCAAACCTACAACCATTGTTATTTACTCAAGTCGATTTCGTTTTTCTACATTTCATCAATAAACACTAAGATCATTTAGCCCATCAGAGCATTCGATTTTAAAAAGGAACTTAAATATGTCCAAGTATTTCTAGTGTATTTTAATTGTTAATACCTCAAGTGATCAGTGTCCTTCTCTTGCCAAGACAATACTGATAGGTCCTAAACACTAAACGAACACTGCCTTAAAATGTTATCGTTTGACTGAGAGTTTAATTTATATCTTAGTGCGGGGTGTTTTAATTTTCTGAGAGTAATGAAGGAATTTTTTAAATACTATTCTCATTCACTTCGAAATAAATACAATAATCTTAGAGGATTCCTTAACAATGTAACAATACTCATTATTTTGTAAATATGTGACGAACAAATTCATGATTTTTTTTAATTTGTGTCGTAAATTTATCTCTACCACTTGTATCTCATTAGATGATATGTAAAATGTTAGCGAATTTATAGATGTTACTAGCGATAAGATTTTTGAGAGATTTACCAGTTAGTTGTAAGAACTATGGCTACCTTAATATAATGTCGTAATGTTCGTAAGCGTACTCGTGTATTATAATAATTTATATTTGAATCTGCGTACTTTTTCTGAAAAAGTCTATCCGTTCGAACGATTAATATTGCATTTGTTCCTGAGTTGAGTTTTAGATTTTATTGATAATATTTGTTCATAAGATTTCTATTCATAGTTAATGTAAGAGTAATTTAACCTTATAGTAGTGTAGAAGAGCCTTTGAGTTGAGGACGCCGAGCTGCCCGGGGGTTCACCCCCGAGTTCAACTTTTCCGAGGTGGCCGATATCTTGTAAATATTTAAGTATTTATTTGAAAATTTTAATCGTTGCTCAATATTACAAAATTATATAAAAATTGTCGAACGATACGATTTCGAAGCCGTCCTGTACAATATTAATATTATTTATTTATAGCGTTACGATTAGGTGAGAAGGAAAACACAAACGTACTTTAATTATTTGAGTAACCCGAGCTGTGATTTTTATGTATGTCTGTTTAACGCAGTGTCAGTTGAATGCGAGCATGACCCTCGTAGTGTGCTCGATACTGGCTCGCTCCTTCGACAACCAAGTCTTCCAATCACTCGATCAATTTTTGACTATATACGCAAAGTTACTTCAAAGTAGAGTTTGAAGATCATTACTAAAGAATGAAGCTCAGTAGAGAAGCACATTATAGAGGTACTTAACAATTAGATGTAACAGCACAATGAGAGGCAGGACGCTAGCGCGGACGTCGCGTGCGCATTCCGTACCTACAGTCTACATTCAATTGAACTGTACTTTAAAAATCTATGTAACATTATAAAATTATAGCTACCATACTTTTTACAACATTTACAGTTTTGTATTGAATTTTTATATTTTTTTAAATTTCCTACTTTATATTGCTAATAAAATGTTTTATATAAATAGCACTGTATTTTATTTCCGTGAGTCATCTGGAACGGGTTCCGTTGAGGAGGTCCGACGAGTCGATCGAAATAAATCAACGTAGGAGCCATTGAATCATTGTTAATTGACATTTTGCTGGATGTTAACAAAATGGGAATTAAGTCGAGAGCCGTAGGACGCGCCGGTTTCTCCTCAACCGTGACGTCTTATGACAGATATTTTAATGCGTGAAGACGGCAATCTCCTCATTATGAAAAATTTAATCGATTTAATTTCGATATTGTGTATATATGTTGCTTACAATTAGCAAAATTGTTAAGATAAAGACACAGATCTGCCTTCACTTTTCAGCAAAAATACGATGGTTGGGACAACTTTGACTCATCTATCAAAACGTATATCAAAATACCTGTTTTGTATCACATTTTTAATTTTATCCAAAAAAGATCAAATTGTTCTACCAATGCCCTAATAATATTATACGCTAGACAATAAAACAATCCAGTCCATTGGCCACCGAGCTCGATTGTTGGAGGTGAGAGCCACATTTTATCACCAGTGTCTGTACTCTTGACATTTAATTGAGAGGTCTATCAGCTCTGTACTGCCGTAGCTCAACAATACAACTCATGATTCTAAGTATCATGATTAATCGTTAGCAGTTGGTAAGTAGTGAATAACAGTAAGTATAATTTAAATTATTCTTTATACAAACTCGATGTACGATAATACTCCTCCATTGTTAATTATCGAATCAACACTAGCGATATTATGTTGACTGCAACTTTTACTCATGGACACAACCTTGCGACAAATCTTTTGATTTATCTACTAATTAGCGGCGGAGCCGATAAAATCTCAGCATTAGAGAGATTTTAATGCAGTCGATGGCGATACACAATTAATTATAATTACAAATGGAAACGCAGCAAGCAAATAAAACTGTTTCATTCATTGAGAGAAATAACAAAAGGTATAAAACATCTAGTGCGACTTGAGTATCCAGCGGGGCATTGTCTACGGTTCCGGTACTCGCGGCCACACGCGGTAATTAGTTCCATTGTCCCCCTGACCCCCACCACCCCTCCCCCTCGAGCGCCGCCACCCGCGCTCCGCCCGCACCGCCCGAGATCCTATCGCCGCATCAACGCTTCCGATGGACCTCACCGACTAACCGCTTTCCACTCATTGTTCGATCCGCTAATCCGTGCCCCTCCGTAAAGTCCATCCGTCGAAGATACTCCACGGATATTCCGAATTCTCACACTACTAAATGTAAATTAACTTTCCTTATGAAAACGTGAAGATGCGCCATAAAATATTTACTGCCTTAAAAGTATACTCGCGACGGGTTAGCTTTGCGGATTCGAAGTATGCGGTTACGTAACAGCTTTTCTAACTATCATCGTCTAAGCTGCCATCATTAAAACATATTGAGAGTCATCATTATTACCACTCGTTCGCCGGGAAACGACGTTTTGCGAATTCTTTTATCTCAGAATGAGTTAGGACTTGTCCAAAATAAGTATTTTACACCTTCATAACACAGTACTGTATAACAAAAATCCAATTAGGTTCTACCCGGGCAGGTGCTAGGTACGTTCTGAATTAATTATCTGATTGCAATAAAACTCAGCCAATTTAATAGCTTGTAATTGCGTGAAGGTTGTAGATAAAGTAAAATCATTTTATAGCAGGTAGTAGGTACTAAGTACCAACAAAGTCTCCGCTGAGTAATAGTTGTTTATTTGTAAGCTTTTTTAGTGTCTCGTTGCTAGTGGTTCCGGAAGTTTCTGTGGCCTAGCTGATTGACTGGATCTGCTCAAGAATCATCTTAATTGTATCTTTTAGATTTGGTACATGACGTTTTAAAGAAAAATAATAGGCATTATAAACATATACTAAGCAATATTGATTGAGCAAAATTAAACAGGTTTAAATTTTTCGGGTACATAATGTGTCTGAAATGCAGACAAGTAAAAGAAACCTTAATCTCGGTGGTAATTATTATTAATAATGATGGTCGATTTTGTGCGGATTTTAATTTCCAAATAATTGATTTGTCGGAACACTTTCACTTCCTTCCTTCCCGAGTTTTAATAACAACGTAGTTAACACACATTTCGTACCCAATGCAGCATTTAAGACGTTTTCGGCACAATTACCACAATCATTTTCCACTTCTATCGCAGATCTAAAACGGAAATTCTGCCGCCAAAGTTCCACTTCGAAAATTCCGTTGCTAACACAACAAAACAGTAAAGTTCTTACTGACAGACATCATCAAGAAATATTTGTTAATCATAGATTATTTTATAATCTTTGTGAATCAATAATCGTGATCTAAATCCAACAAATTTTGTACACTGCTTGATACATAAACTTTATTTATTATAAAAACGTTATGTATCTAAGTTGCATTAATAATGTCTTATCTTACTGGAATGTAAAAGTTCCTGGTTTCTAACTGTAAATAAATTATAACTGCATAGCTATGTCCATTCTTGCAATTAATACGATAATTTTTCTTGCGGCTATCAACTCGGAACGAGGTCGATCTCGGTAACCTCAGATCCAGTTCATAGTCCTTAAAAGTTTAATCATCACTCACCACAAATGATCTGTTTTCATGTCGATAAGGTCATTACCCCTTCGCCTTTACTGGAGTCCGAAAGGTGATGTATTTAATATTGTTTTGTGTAATTCACGGAAGTGTCTTCGATTTGAGTATGTCGTTATGTGAGACGTTTATGGCCTATGTTTTAGTTAACTGTCAATTACTTTTGTTGTTATAGGGTTAACACGGAATGACCTCTTATTTGCACTTAAAATTGCGAACGAAGAATATGAAGATAAATTATCTTTTGCAATTAAATAACCAAGAAAAAACACGGCCCTTACAGTAAGTCGATATCTAATATATAAAATTCTCGTGTCGCACGTGTTTTCGTTGCCATACTCCTCCGTAACGGCTTGACCGATTTTGATGAAATTTTTGTGCCTTAAGTAATAATTGTTTTTTGGGCCTTAAGTAATAATTTGAGACGAGTTACCCGACGGAAAGAAATCGCAATCCGTTGCCGGCATGAATGGACCGGCTCGACCGGAGTAATGCCACGACCTCAAAGAAAACTGGCGTGCAACGGCGTTGTGCTTTGTTTCGTCCAGTGAGTGAGTTTACCGGTAGCCCAACTAATTAAATCCCTATCCCTATTACCATTCCCTATTTCTTCATAAGTAGACCGGCAATGCACTATGTGTAATATAATGCGACTCTTTGGATGTTACGAGTGTCCATGGGCGACGGCAGTTACTATCCATCAGGTAACCCGTCTGCTCGTTTGCCCCTAAAAATATCATTTAAAAATTATGTTCGAAGGGGTCAAAGGACATTATCTGTATACGGCCTACGTTATAAATAGCGGTCACGTGGGCGCCGAACAAGTGCACTCTCTCCAAGTCGCCCATCCATCAATGTTGGGCAAATATGAGATCGTCGATTAAACGTTCCCTTGTCTACTAGAATATGTTGTTCTTGGAGACCGATACGATCTGATTAATGACAAGGTAAAAATTAAAATCTATTAACAAAAAGTATACTAGGTCAACAGAAATTATAATGGACGACAATATATATGTCATTACTCATTATCCTGAGCAGGAAAATTTTGATTTAGGTGTGCAGAAAGTTTGGTAACCATGCCTGTACTTTTAGTATACTAGCTGTTACCCGCAACTCCGTCCGCGTGGTAACTTTTCTCTTGAAATTTTTCCTGTTTTTTTTTGCTACAAACCTCATGGAGCCCGAACCTTTCCAACGAATTCAAAACCGTTGGAATCGGTTGGTGCGTTCTGGAGTTAAATCGTCAAGAAGGAAAACCCGACTTATTTTATATATAGTCTGGCTTACTATACGTTGATCCTAGATAAAATTTCTAATTCAAATATTCTGTAGCCATTATCATACAGTAGTTGTAGTGGAATAAAAAATTTTGATCATTTATCTTAAACACGAGTATTTCAATATAAGTTTTTGTAAAAAGCAAAGTGTTATTCTTATTGAGATTTTTGAAAAAATTGTTTCGGAAATTTCGATAAAAATTAAATCAGAAAAAAGTGTTGTTTGCTAATAAAAAACAATATGTAATTCGAATATGTTTTTTTGATATTTTTAAAAATTCAGACTCTTAATACTAGATGAAGGGATAAAATCCTGTTTCTCATATCTTACTATATGGCATATTCATACATCTTTTATAAAATTATCATATATTTAGATAAATAACATGTTATGTCTTACATAACTATCAAAAGATCATGAAAGGTTCACTTTTAGTAGCAAGACTATAATAGATACTTATAATTGAAGACATAAGTGAAAGAAGCGAATAAATAACATTTTACAACTTTCGAGTAAATACTATTTTTTTATTATGATATTACAACAAATCTTGTAAATTACTTATTTCATTGTCTAGTTTGTCTATCTAGCAATACATTAAATTCACATTATTTTAATTTCAAATCATTTACCTGGTCGCAAGGCATCCATTTTCGCAAAAATCCGGCAGTTTTTTTTTTAAATGTTAGTTATCTGCTTCTTCCACGTATGTCTTCAATTGTTGTTATTACATTCTGCAATTTTACTTTTTTTAGAGTCCACTTTTCGATGCCTTACTGCCACAACCTCATATCTTAAAAATAGCTACCTGGAGAGGAAAAAACATATTATTTTTTTCTTAGTAATTGTACAAAACTAGATATGAGGTTATTAGATAATTTACTTATCAAATAACCTCGTATCTAGTTTTTTACAATTATTAAGAAAAAATATAACACTGGTCAACAAAAAAACAGTTTTTGTGTGTAACATGAAAACTTTTGTCTAGTTATGTTTCGAACAAGGA
>JAOTAV010011144.1:0-26999 GCA_026546445.1 Cyclargus thomasi | reverse complement strand
TTTGTTTTGTTGTCTTTTTCTTTATGTTGATGATAATTTTGTGAAAGTAAATTGAGAGGCGTGCATTTGTTGTCATTTTTAACTATTGTTTTATGGAGTGTAGAAAATTCGGACTTGGCGAAAAAATACTGTCTTAAATGTAAAATTTGTCTGTTATGTAAATTTGAAATGTCAATGATACCTCTTCCACCATCTTTCCTTGGTAATGTCAATCTCTGAATACACGATCTCGGATGATGTTTTCGAAACTTAGTCATGGTCGTATTGATTTTTCTTCGTATATTTATCAGTTTCGTTTTATTCCAGTTTAGTATGCCAGTTTAGTATGCCAGTTTATTGTGCCAAAAGAGTATGTAAGTATTGGGATTGCGAAGGATTTTTTTGCTTTAATAGTGTTTCGGGAATATAATTTTGATTTTAGGATTGCGTTGAGGCGATGTTGAAATTTTTGTCCTAATTTATACTTTGTGGTCTTATGTTCTATTTGGTGTGACTGATTATATCCTAGATATTTATAGATTTTGCCTTCATCAAGATATTCTATAGGTACATTCGCCAGACTGAAGAGTGTAAGTCTGTTGAAATGTACTTTCTGCTTTTATTGCGTTTATTTTAGTTTTGTCTATCCCAAATTTATTTTAATATCATTTGTAAACTGTGCAGTCAATTCACTCAATTTATATAGGTCATACTCATTGTCAGCATAAAGTTTTATGTCATCCATGTAAAGTAAATGGTTTATTATCTCAACAATATGTCTATGTCTGTCGTTATAGTGTAAGCGGTATCCTGCATCTGTCGAATTCAAAATGATGGAAAGTGGAGTGGAGCTAAACAGAACCAAAGTGGACAGAGCGCGTCTTCTTATTAGTATTCATAGAAACAGTCGGGTCACCTGATGGAAGCAACTGCGCCGTCGCCCATTGACAATTACGACATCAAGAGTCTAAAAGTCTTTCTACGAAGGAATAGGCTAAAGGAGAAGGAAGTTTGGCCTCCGGGAAATTCACTTACTCAACGGAACACAGTGCGCAAGCGCTGTTTAAAGTCGGTTTTCTGTGACGCCGTAGAAGATAGCACGACTATTCCACACCAAAAAAAGTAGTAATTGTCTTATTTCAACACAGCTTCAAATTTATTATTACTTAGCTAAAATATAACATAACCCGAATCGACTTGACATAGACATTTAGCATAGGTAGATAATGATTACATAGGCTACTTTTGGTCTTACAAAAATATCAGGTTCCCAAAAGGCAAAAGCTATTTTGTAATAAAATGGATTTCTTCTTCAATGTTTCCTTAGATTTTTACTTCGTATTACGTACTACGTACTTGAATTTCTTCGACATACAAAAGAAAGTTCGTTCCGAAACACGTTAGCAACGAGGTTTCCGGGACGTTAGCAGTCTTGCAAACAGAACGAATCACGCGTTTCGTAAAATAAACTTTAACCTCATACAGATAGAGCAGAATATTCATTGCCGCGACCAAAACGAACGTCATTCGGCGGGAAACAAGTCACGGCAACGCCGCGTCGGTGAACTCGAAAGCGTTATTCCGTCCCCTTCTAACTCAAGCCGTTAGAGCGAGACAGCGCATACTCCGATACGACACACGAAGGCCGGCGCCATCTTAGTGACGTTCGTACCGACGGGACGAGAACACGTCATGTCGCGCCCGGAGTTTCAATATGATTTGATAAAATTAATCGAGAGTGTACGAGATAGACCGTGCATATGGGACCGAACCAACGAGTCGTACAAAGACAGATCGGAACGGAGATCCGCCTGGGTGGAGATATTTCGTGTACTCAACGAATCTTACGACGATTTGGAAAAAGAAGAGAAGAGGTTGACAGGTACGTCTTAATATGTTTTGATAGCGTGCCACAGAGTGATTTACTATGCGCGCAGTGTGACTATGGCCTTAATGCCGTTCAGAAATCGTTTATAATATATAATAGATACATATTACGATGTAAAGAAGTCGTCTTTCACATTAAATTTGAACATTGTTTCAGATTTTCAGTTATTTCTTAAAACGATTGTTTAAAAAAGTTTAAAATGCCTGCTTTTTATATGTATCGACTTAGATTTAGTTAACTATATTATTTTCATTCTGTCGGTTATGTATGTGTGTATGTTTTGCCGGTCACCGTAACACCTAAGCTAATAATAATCGACAAAACTTAGGGTTTTTTGACAAAATGACGTGTGTTCTTCTCACATCTCGAAAGATTTGTATTTTGGTACCTTAATATTTTTGAATATAAAGGTACCAAATTAGATATATAATAGAATTGTAACGAATAAATTCAAAAGGACTGATCCTGATTTCAAAATGTTGGCAGAAGTTAAAACACGGTCTCGTAGATTGTGTAGTAAAAATAGTAGAATATAGCAATGTTTTTGGTATATCGAATCACGAGTGATTGAAAAGTATTCACACTGACGTACAAAAAATCCGTCAATGCGTGAATGCGATGAGCCGGCCTGGCTCGCTCCGTCAAAGTGTGCAACCACCTTAAATGTTGTTGTGCAATAAATGATAAATCGTTTCCAAGCGGGCAAAGCCGCTGAAAAATACTAGTTCTAAATAAAAATAACCATACTACTAACTACAACCATTCATAAAGACATTATTATTATATTTCAACTGTCCGTCTAACTACAGCTACTAAACAACAGCAGCCAAAGGTGGCGTTAGAATACCACGTAAAAATAGATACCCAGGGCGGTAGCTATTTATTCGTATTTGAACTTTAAAAAAATCGGCCTGGCGCCCCATTACATGGCGTGCGGCGCCACATTTTACCCGGTGCCCCGAGCGATCATTCGGGTCCCCCTTCCCCCAACCTTAACGCCGATACTGCAGATAAACAACAGTTTCTTATAACTTACAATACACAAACTGTTAGTTCGTAACTAGACTTGAAATCGATATATTTTCATTATAAAAGGATTTAAAGCAACCAAATAAAATTGTCAAAATTCGTCTGAAATTCCGTGCAAAGTTATTTTAAACAGACTATGTATAAATTTAACATTAATTTCAGGCGAACGCATTATTACAAAATGGACAAACATGCGCGACACCTTCGTCAAATCACTGAAGACGAAAGCCGGGAAACCGAAGAGGAAATACATGCTTCACAAACACATGACATTCCTGTTAAAATGTCACAAAATAAAACAAGTCGCAGAAGAAACAGAGGAGTATACAGAGGAAACAGAAGACTCGTACGCCCCACAGTACTTAAAAATGGAGAAAAGCGAGAGCTCAGACGACGAAATCCCACAGAAGAGAAGGAAAGACAGCTCAGAAGATGACGGCTACAAAAGGCAGCGAAAGAAGGAAAGCGCAAGACAGAGTAACATAGTAGATGTCCCAGAGGTTACTGGAATCGACGTCTACAATGATCCACGAGTTATGAACGAGGATGAAGCGTTTTTTGCGTCTCTGCTGCCATCCGTTGTAAATTATTCTGAAGATGAAAGATTAGAGTTTAGGTTGGAGGTGCTAGCTTTAATGAAACGGCTAAAGGAGAAACGGCATGATCCAATATATTGAAGTTATATTAATAAAAATTCCTAACACTGAAGGCCGCACTTAAAAACAGTTTAATGATTACTTAACTTTTAATTTATTAACGACAATTTTCTATTCTCCTAGTTAAGGGAAATCGGACGTAGCTTTGTGTCTTTAATCGGCCAGGCTGGCTGTATTTACAAAACGATGATTTTAGTGCAAATTTAGGTACGAGGGAAGAACCGATATCTTTATTCTTTACCTTTAGATATGAAATACAGTCAGCCTGGCCGACTTTAAACTTTTATAAAGATACAAAGCTGTGTATTGCGTATAGTGAGACTACGACCAAGTGCCGAATGCAAGTTTTTTTTCACATTTGACCGTAAATGCGTTTCGCGTTTACTAAGATTTTATATGGGATATGTAGATGTGGCCGTCAGCATCGCTAGATGGCGCTGTACAAATCCCATATAAAATCGTTATAAACGCTAAACGCGTTCACGGTCCACGGTAAGAGTTTAGTAATTATTATTACATGTTTCCTCGAGAGCTGCCGTTATTCCATTAGCTAACCTGTTACGCAGTTTCGGAGTTTATCCAAAGACTGACTAACCTTAAGTTCGACGTGTGACGGAGAATGATATAGAATTAGTTTAGTTGCGTAGTTTTACTCTGCCTAAATTAAGGGTTCGATTCTCAAGCAAATTCGTTTTCGATTCAGAGTGCCGAGTGCGAGTTTTATTTTTCACATTCGACTGTGAACGCGTTCGAGTTTATGAGGGTTTTATATGGGATATGTACAGCGCCACCTAGCGGTTCTCACGGTTACATGACGTAAGAATCCCATATAAAATCTTAAAAAACGCGAAACGTTCACGGTCGAATGTAAAAAAATAATCGCAATCGGCACTCAGGCTATCAATCTAGCGTTTAACTGATGCCTCCTGACGCTAAGTGTTCTTCGATATTTTAGTGATTGTATTACTTTAAACGAATAAGATTTTAAATAAACTTTCATTTAAAGTTTTACGCCTTAAGGACGGAGGTGGCATGTGACATACAAGTTAGTAAAATCATGTACATATTATTATGTATTTTTAAATGGCTGTTGTACACACTACACACGCGCAGAGACACAGCGAATCCGCTGGAATGCGAGAGTGTAAATAGGTGCACTCTCCTCGTCTTGCCTGGCAGCCTCGGGTGAAAAGTCTCACCACCCTCGCCTGAGAGCTCTTTGGCAAGAGTGTACAGCCGCCATTCTAGGGAGCGTCAGGCGGCTTGTAAAAACCTTAACCACTAAATATACAACGGCTCGAGAACCGATCCCCTAATTATTAAAATCACGGATGTTATATTCCTAAGGAACTGTAATATCTGCATAGTACTTTGTCTCTTTTCCCGTCTGCCGGCGACGCGACGGCTGGCGCCAATGACATCAAGGGCTAAGGACGTGCCGTCGCGGCGCCGACATTTCGTCCGCTTCAAAAACTCCAAGTCATTTAATTGATGCCATACATCTGTCGACTAGAACGTTACTCGGGGTTATTCGCTTACTTAAGTATTAACACATTTAATAGCATGGTCTATCTTACGATTGATCGCTATGCTCAAAAACTATGTCATTTCTCTATCTGTAAAACATATAAAGTAATAGATATTTAATTCAAAAACAATCATTCACGGAAAGCGGACGTAGGTTAGACGTTAGAATTAAGGCAAGGCATACTATAAATATTTTTATTGTAGTAGATAAGGTTTTGTACAAAAGCACTGAGCTACTTATCTTTAACGTTAGAAGTATTTTTATTTTGTAAAAATATTACTGAAACTACTTTGTTTGGCTTTTGTTTATTTTTTTTTCTAACTTTAATGACTATAAATATTGTTTAAAATATTTTATTTTGGTTCATAATTATTTTGAACTACGAAATACTTGAATATTGTGAGAAAAAATGAGTTTCGAAGTAATAAAACAAATGTTTATTTAATAGATAAGTTTTAATGATCATTTTCTTTTTCAGCACTTTAAAAAATAATGTTTACATAACCACAAAACCACATCTGGCTAAAATTAAAGTAATTCTACCGATCAATGTACAATTATTTTTCCCATTAAAATAAAATAACAAAATGTAAGTCTTATAGCAATAATCTATTTCCTACTAACAATACACGGGATTATATAAAAAATTTGAATTTTAAAAATGGCAGAACTGTTCTTTAGAGAAAATTAATTTAAAAAAATGGGAGCCCCTTCGTCGGGCATACGATTAAACCTTGAAATACCAGACAAAGTCAACTAATACGCTATACTTATGCTACCGACGGGTCTCGTACCCGAGACCTCTCACTAATTTCACTAATACTATATACAAGAGCGTTTCGGACGCTAGAAATCCCACATATGCCGTCGAAAATGGATTACAATATCTATATATTATATACAAGCGGCCGGCGGGGCCGCGCTGCAAGTACTACACGTTATCTAGACATAAATGTTAGTGACTAGAGGCCCCTAAACGAAGACGGGGGACCAAAAATATGTACAGCGAAATCCGGTTATTTCACTAACTTAACATCTAAATCTAATACTACAGAAACGAAAGCGTCTGCCGAGTTTTGGCACGCGATTCGCGCTCGGGCCGTGTCCGTCGCTTAGACGTTTTGTGCAGTTCATATGGAAGCTAAAATTATCAACATAACAAGTTATACAAAATCATTGTATAAAATACGACTTCCAAATCAATAATGGAAAACAACTATAGTAACTTCAGTCTAGCTTAATCATGGGTTAAATTGTTATTAATACAAGTTTAACTCTAAGACAAATTCACATATTTTGAGTATAGCCTTTTTAACGCTAGTGGAAACACTTACTCTACAGAGGTAACCTATCGAACAGTTTATACATTACGCAATAATACAGTATGTATATTGGATATATTACACAATTCAACAACATAAAAGTATAAAATAAAATCATTCTCTCGATAAAAATAAATGAAAATACCTTGTCAAACACGACGATTACTTCCGCTGCCTTAATACACAATCGACACAACTCGTGTCCAAAATAAAAGGAGAGGTACACTAAAAACTAACTTTAAAATGATAACAACCGAACTAGTAGTTTAACAAATAGTTAAGAACATACCGTAGGAATTATTTACACAAACAAACTTCAACAACGCATTACATATAAAGCCTCGCCGTACAGAGATCAGTCTAAAGCTAAGAGCTCTTAGCCGGTCTAATTGTTAAAGTCGATGCTGGGTTTCTTCTGTCTAGACTTCTTGGGTCTCGGTGGGGCAGGGGAGCCGTTGCAGCAGTGACAGCCACGCTTCACTACTCCGCGAACAGAGGCGCGGCGGCGAACCTCGTGGCCATCCGGGGACCTCTCCCCTGCTCTCGTCTTCCCCGAGACGCTTCTCTCCATCTCACCGTCGGCGTGGTACATCCGCTTGGGGGGGTAGGTCCGTAGCGGGGGGATCGTGTCGTCCGCCGATGAGTTATCCGCGCTGCCGCTCCGGTCCAAGCCCCGGGCGTCTTTGATCACTGAGTCCAGACGCATGTGGGTCCCGACGCCGCTGCTGTCGGTGGAATTAGTCTCGTCGTAGAGCGGACTCTTGCAGCACTTGTCGCTGTCGCTGCTGAAGTCCAGAGGCCGACGGCTGTCGGAGCGCTCCGAAGCCGAGTTTGACTCCCAGAACAGCTCCGTGTGTCGCTCGGGGGAGGATCTGTCGTCGGCTATGGACTCAAGGGTCGCGTCTCTGGAACTGTCTTCTGCGATCATCTTGGCGTCGTCGCCGGCTATGAGGGCGTCCGTTTCGTCGAGCAAAAATCTAGAGTTTTTATCTTCGTCGTAGCAAACTCTCCGTATAACCTGGGTGGCGTTGGAGTGGACGATGGCTGATGCGGTGTTGGATAGGTGGAGTTCTCGGGAATCGTTGAGTATATTGTCGTACTTGGTGAGGCCGTCGTCCTTGACGAGGACGGAGGAGAGACAGACGTTGTGCGTGGGGTTGATGATGTTGTCTATATACTTTATGTTAGTGTCAGCGGCTTGGGATATGACGGTGGTCTGCGGCGCCGTCATGAGCACGGTGGCCGGTGCGCGTCCGGCGTGGAATATCGTCGACGTGACGTGCCGCCCTTTGATGCCGGAAATCGTGTACGGTTGCACCTGGAAGACAAGATTTATGATATTAAACAATTTGTTATAGTATGTTTTTTCATTAAATTATTATTATCCTTTCAAACTACACTTATGATTCGTATGTTACTACGTACCTAATACTTATTATTAAATTTTGACATAATATTATAAGTATGTTGTATACTTTACAATAGGTATATGCACGATTTTTAATCATTTCTTTAAATCAATCGTTATTTGAAAAAACGATGTAGTCCAATTAGATCTTAGATAAAATTGAAAATAACAAAGTTATAAGCCTTTACAGTAGTCTGTTAAAAAGAGATCAGTCTATTAGCTGCATTACAAAGTTCATACAAAATTACGTTATGAGAGAAAGATATGGGTAGAAAACTTAAATCGCTTATATCTTGCACACAAAAAATAGACAAACTGACATATATTATTTCATACTAAATAAACTGTCTTGTCATTTTTACAGTCTCTATTTGTTTTCCATTTCTATTGCGAGCTAAGCCTATCTGGAAATATAAAACAGACTAGAAGATACGCCCGCAACTCAGCTGCGTTTGAATGCGATTTTCGCGAAAATCCAACAGATTTTTACGTAGTATGTAAGCATCGAGCATATAATCAAAAGAGCGGAAATGTTATTAATTTTGTTCGAAAAAAATTCGCCCAAAGCCACTGAGCTCTGATTGGACGGAAGTATCGGGGTACGTACACGCAGGTCTCTTATTGGTGCGTACTGTTTAAGTGCGAGCGTTAGTTGGTTGGCGGTTAATTTATCAGTGGTAATAAACTGATAAGTTTCGGACACGAATGGCTAACATTACTTCTCTATTGGTTATATGCTCGATGTATGGGATGAGGGTACTTACATTCTCCTCCTCAGTGGGTTCACTATGGAAGGTAGTGTTGGGGTGTGATCTGGCGAACTCTTCCTGGTCCAGTGTGATGGTGGCCTGCATACCGTCCTCGCTGACCGTCACTATCCCCTCGTCCAGACCCAGGGTCACATCCAGTTGCTGCTCATCCGCCAGACTTCGATTTAGCAGCTGGTCTGTGGCGATCTGATCGTCCATGTCCGGTTGGGGTATCGTCTGACTTATGCTGGGTTGAGCTGAAATTGATAAATGATAATGTTTAAATGCGTTAAAAAAGTCGGTACCCTTAATCTAAATTTACTGCAACTCTTATAGATTTCATACATCATAGCATCCATAGCCTAGTAAGACCTTTGGTTTGCGCTCTAGAGGGTGCAGGTTCGAACCCAGTTGGAGACGTATACCAATCAGACATTTTCCGATCTCAAGTACATAATACGGATGCTCGTTGCTGGGGGAGAGCTATGCTTCGGCACGAATGGGCCGGCTCGACTGGAGTAATACCACGGCCTCAAAGAAAACTGGCTTGAAACGGTGTAATGCTATGTTTCGTTCAGTGAGTGAGTTTACCGGTGGCCCTACTTCCCTAATAACCTATCCGAATTCCCTCATAAAGGCCGGCAACGCATTTGCGACTCTTCAGGTGTCACGAGTGTCCATGGGCGACGGCAGTTGCTTTCCATCAGGTGACCCGTATGCTCGCTTGCCCCCAAATAACATAAAGAAAAAATCTAAGTATTTTGTCGAACCGCAAAAGTTAATTTTAAACAAAACTCACGTGTATGTCCATGATGCGAGCCCTCGTGCGCCGGAGACGAAGCGAACAGCAGTTCCGCCTCGGGGAATAGCTCGGCCGCCGACGGCGAGTCAACGCCCAGGTCCTCGCACTCTTCCGACAGGGACTTCTGTGAACACATCAATATGTTATATTGAAAAATAAAAAAAAAATTAAAAGAATAAAATTAACAAGCTTGAGGTAATAAAAAAAAAAATAAAACGGGTCCATCAGTATCAAAACTATCAAAGTATCAGTCAAGATGAATAAATTAACCCAAGCTGGATTGGGTGGCATATCGTCGAGTCAGGTTGCGGTGAGAATTGACCCTTATGTTGAACGGACATCAATCAGAGCTTAAGGAATCGAAGTCATTTACTCTTTGAGTTTGACAGCGAACGATTCGTCCCGGGCTGATTTACGAGGCTCCATGATATTACATGTATGTTAGTGGGGGAGGTGAGAGTGCTATTTTTGTAATAATTTGAACGTTGTGGAGACCTAATACGTTCTGGTAGATTATGTAAAGCGTTGAAAAAAATTGTAGACCATTTATTTTAGCGGTGGGATAAGACGCTACAGCGCTTTAAGGTTATAAAAAATTGGTTTGAAAAATTTGTTTGCATTGAACATTTATAGGACGATTTAAGATATCAAGGCCTAAAGCAGTTAGTTGAATATGACACAAAATATCTGGGAAGCTTGGTTATGAAATTATGAGGCTTCGTTGTTCTATGTTATTACAGGGTTACCTTACATTTAAGTCATCAGTGCTTTATGTGGAAATATTCTTTGGCGTATTTTTAACGCCCTCTATTTTAATTTTACGGTTTCGATACCATTAAGATACTTAAAAAAAACTTTTTAAGTACTCGGAAATCAGATTTGTATACCGTCATAATGAGTAGTATTTTATACCAGAGACATGAAGGAAGCTTATACAAGCTTCATCTGACGCGCTCGAGTGAATTCAAAAATCCCCTCTTGGGCTCCCCGACTATATATATATAAAATTCTAAAATACGTTTCCGTCGCCGCGTTCGGTTCTGAAAGAAAATTATATACCTGTAAACGCAGCTCATGTTCCAGTATAGCGTATTTGTGTCTCAGAGCCGCGGCCGACACGTGGGCCAGTCTATGTTGGCGTTGGTCTCTCTTCTGTACAACCTACAAAGCACCACAAATTAAATACATGATAATTGTACAGCACAAGTAGAGGAGATGCTTTGAAAAATATAATGAAGTAAAGAAGATAAGAAAATTTCAAATGTCATTATTATTATTATAACTTATGTACCCTTCATTAATAAAAACTTCAATAATGTTTAGCCCAGTATGTTAGAAAAGCTTGATACAGGTCAAAACTATGAATAACAAAAGGCTAAAGAGTGTAACAAAAGTAATAAAACTTTAGGGTTTGTATGTGTCTCGTATGTAGAGTTCACTGTACCTTTTGCAGCGCTGAAAGCGAAACATTTTTTGTGGTTTGTATGGGAAAACTCATGTCGCTGGGGAGCTTGCCCATACAAATCACATTTTTTTTTTGCTTTTAGAGCGGCTGTGTTCCTTATATAGAGTTCACTGTAAAAGTTACAGTGAACTCTATATAAGGAACACATACACACCCTAAAGTTTTATCACTTATTTTTTTCACCCTGTATAGACTGTTATAAAAACGTAATAATACTTGAGTGTCATTAATAAAGATTTTAAACAGAGGGTTAAGATTTCACTGTGAAAGTGGAAACGCTTAAAGAGCAACTTTTTACCTTTAATATGGGCAAATTCATACAATAGTTTTATCAGCGCTGCTAATTCCTACGTCTTATGAAGGAAAACATAAACATCCTGTATACAGATACAGTGTCCAAATTATTATTAGTAAAACGGATAAAAATATTCAAAGCATCTCCTTTACATCGAAAATAATACAAACAAAATTACATTTATCAAATAAAGGGAAGTTGAACTATGCTAATTGCAGAAGAAACGATTAAAGAATCTATCACATACATCGATTTATCTAGAAATTTTTAAAGCTAATGATTTATTTTCGCAAATTATGACATAAAGCAAACCCTATTTGATGGTTTTTAAAGTTTATTTTGGGACACATTCATGTGTTTTTGGTTTTAAACGTGACTACATGCATATGCGGGACTAACTCTGGGTATATCCGACTTAATTGTCATGCACGATTCATAAACAACATTTATTAAAAACAGTACAGTTATTTCCCCTTACACAATTGCTTGCAGACGCGACATAGCTCAAACTCTCTTATTCGCATACCTGGACGCGACGCGGGAATGAGATAGCTAAAGTTTTATCAAAATGCTATGTAACGTCGGGCAATTATGCAAGCTTAAATTCACGTTACTTCAAGGAATCTGAAAACAAACCCGAGTCAACTGAAGTCTGAAAATGTTCTAAGTATGAAGAAAAAAAATATATGAGTCAATTCTAACGGAATTAATGATTTTTAATGTTTAAAGTTGGATGAATCGAGGCGAGACTTTTAATATAGACAACGATTTTTCTTGGTGTCATGTTTGATGTCCTTATAAACGACAGTCTTCTTAGGTAATAAAGCATTAAATAGAACAAGTATATTTTATAAGAATGAGGTGCATCATTCGATAAAGTATATATATATATAATTTGATCGAAGTTGGCCTCAAACGAAATTATCCCTATCAAAGATATCATTTGACAGAAATAAGAGTGCACAATTCTAACACAAACATTACTATTCAATGGCTTACAATAACTTTAAACGTGTAATATACATTACGTAAAGTCGTTTCTGTACAATGATTTAGGACAAACAAACATTCGACTCAAGAAAAGCGGACAAAAGAAACCAAGGCGTGCAGGTCTACAAGAGGCGTCTAGTTGGGTCGTCAGTTCTACGATACGTTCACCTGCTGGTAACTCTTATCGTCGCAATCTGACGTCTCTATATCGTAACCGCATCGCGGTGAATCGTCTTGAGAATCTATGTACGACTTTTTCGTGTCTACGTCGAACATCTTATCAAAAATCCTTTGCGCCTCCAAATCTGGACTGTACCGATCTGGGATCGCGTCCTGAAGTACCAAAATGTGTGTCACAAAGAAACTAGTAGCTAACGTGTTAACCGATTCGAAACAACACTTAAGCACGTGTGAGGTATGATGTAAAAAGGGACTGTGGCTAAAATTATTGTAAAATCTTTTTACGTTGATAAAAGTTGCCATTACTGGAAAAATAAATAGCACACCTTGTCACACCATAATAATTATTATTATTTTACAAACGGTAACATGACTCACCAGTACAGTGCGGTCCAGGTTTTCTGCGCGGACGGTTTCCTCGTAGGAGTAGTCGTGGGGGTCGGCCGAGGACGGCAGGTTCCAGGGTTCGGAGCCTTCCGGACTGGAGCTGCGCTCCGGCTTGACGTCCTGCGAGTCACGGTCAGGCCAGGGCGAGCTGTTGGCGCGGGTCTCCACCAGGTCGGGCGGAGTAGGCGCCGACGCCGGCGACGCCGTGCTATCGGGCGGCTGGACGTTCGTCGCCGTCGCGATGTTGAAGGCTTGCAGGTTGTGGAGCGCCGCCGTTGGCAGACGGACGTGGCGAACCCCGGGACGAGCCAGGACCGGCTTCAAGCCGGCCGGTCCTATGAGTCGCTGCAGGAGAAGAGCGTTTCCGCCTCCTTCCCCGCCGACGGTCAAGATTTTCGGTCCCCGATTCGTGACTATAGCTATCTGCTGACCCCCCTTCACCATCGACACCGGAAGAATATAGTTCGCCGGCATCAGAACAGCCGTCGCTGGTTTCCCGGCTGTTCCTCTCGCGACGGTTATCGTCTGACCGTCGGCCACGATGACGTTCCGAGGCGGCTGCTGTCGCGGTGTCGCGTTCGTAGTTTCGTTCTCGAACGTCAGTTTTCTGACCACTTTCCTCGGGCTATCCTGAGGAGAGTGAGTCTCCAGGCAATTCTCTGTGCAGTCCCCCTGTGAGGTCCCGCAACTGCTGTCCTCGGATCCCATAGTTCGACACGTGTCCTCCCCGTGAATCGGGCTCATATCTCGCCCGCCCGGTCGACGTGATCCGCTGGAACTCTTCTTCCGTTTCGACGACCCCGGGTTGGACGGTGGATTTGATCTCCTTCGCGGCGCAGGCTTGTCTTTGTCGGGAGAATTCTCCACTTGTTCTTTATATTCGGCGAGTATGTATAATATTCTTTGGGTCGTTTGTTCATCTTCCAGAGGTTTCTGTGTGGAAGTTTTAGGAGGAACAGTGTTTATTTTCATAGAAGTTGTCGGATTAGTGGTCGTTTTCGGTCTCGATTTAGATTTCGAGCTCGATTTTGACTTCGGTTGGCTTTGCTGTGGAGAAGTGTCGCTCGAAGTCTCGTTGCTCGAACTGGGTGCAGGTATTTGAATATGGGTGGAAGACGTAGGTGAATCTGCCACACTCGACGAATCCGGTGAGCGTGCAAAAGTTGAGGTCGCTGGGGTAGTAGCGGTCGGTTTTCTATTAACGTAGGCCACGTTAAGTGAATTACTATTGCCAATCGAGTACAGCACTTGCTGCGTCGATTCCGTCGTGACAGTGCTAGCTGGAGCGTTACTTTCAGCGGCTTCTGTCGGAGATTGTAGTTTGGTGTACGTACTATTTGTATTCGAGTTAGGTTGTACCGTACTTCTCTCCTTAACTTGCTCTAAAACCATATCGAATTCTCTTAACTGTTCTAGTGTAGATGAGCTCATTTGCGATTCGGACGAAGTTTGATTTTCCGTGGTAGTCTTGACTCTTATCGGTTGCGCTTGAGGCGGTCTAACGGATTGTTGTCCTAAAGACGGTGCAGCAGTCAGAACTAACTGTTGGTATACCGGTTGGTTAGCACCGCCTATAACATTCCTTTGTATTTGAAAAAATGACGGCCTCACTAAACGTGCGCCTGAAACCATCTGGGGAGTTTTGCTAAGCATGGGCAACTTGATACGCATTTGTGTCAGAACCGGCTGCGTATGTGTGGCGGAGCTCGTATGTGGTGCATCGTTTGTAGCATTTAGCACGTTGTTGTCTTCAGAGGCGCTTTCCGATGTAGAAGTATTTTGACTTTGGGGAACAATTTTTATGATTGATGGTTCTATTTCATTTTGATTGACAAACTTGACTTCGCCTTGTTGCTTTTGTCCCGATTCCTCAATTAGTTCAGTGCTTGGAACGGTTATTAAGTTTATAGTCTGTCCCCCACCGATATTAACTGGTATTTGGCGGGTATATATAACACCGCCGTGCATTGTCTGTATGTTCACAGGAGCTATTGTCTGTTTTATTTGCTGAACTAGATTAGTCTGGCCTTGCTGAGCTTGAGACGTCTGAGCTGGAGATTTTCGCAATAACAATGGTGGGCTATTTATTTGGTTTATATGTTCCAAGTTTATGGCATTGTCGTTTGATTCAACATTTTCAGTGGAACTGTTCGTACTCGCCACATGCGAACTGCCATTAGATTGCATTTCATTGCTTTTCTGATTGTTATCTTGAAAGACTTGCTTACCAAATGCTTGGTTAAATTTTGGCAAGCTTGTAGATTTTTCAGGCATGTTAGGTTTTGGCGAAGAATTTTGAATAAACTTCGCATAATTTTCTTCATAAACGGAGCGAGATTTTATTTCTTGTTGTGTGTTGTTGTTTTCTTTTGAAGAAACAAAATTTGGACTCTGAATTATATTATCCTGACCTTCAGGTTTAGCCGCATTAGCTACATTTGTCGGTTCGATTGGCTGCAATCGTAGAACCATACTTCTTTGGTGTGGGGCATTGAGCTGTATGGACTTGCCGTCTGCCGACTTACAAACAAACTGTACCATTTTTTGTTCATTGTTACCTTGAACGTTCGTCAGATTCGTTAAAAGGTTAACTCTTTTCAGCAACTGGCCTGACGTACTATTCTTTTGACCACCTGTATTGACTATGTGCAAAAGCTGATTGCCACCTTGTTGAATTCCAGCATCAACCAAGGAAAGGCCGCTGAATGAATTATTATTTTGCGTAGCGTTATTTGTGTTGGATGTAGAACCGCCAATGGAGCTCTTATTTTGTACGATATGTAAAACAGGCGTATTATTAGAATTGTTTATAACTGAATTCGGTTGATTGTCGACTATCGTTATTTGATTCCCGGATGTATTTTTTCCTTGGACGATGTGCAGCACCTGTGGTGACATAGAAGTGCTTTGGCTGTCGGATGAATTAGTTTGATTAAGGGGCGGTGGTAATATTTGAGCTAGTGCTTGCTGCAATGCCATAGCATTTATCGGCGAACCTTTAGTGTAACTGTTAACAGAAGTTTGGGTCGTGTTAACGGTATTCTGGCGTATTTTCTGCGATAAAATGTTAACAAGAGCATGTGCTCTGCTATTATTACTTAAAGGATCTGTGCCTGTTGTTATACCAGCTGCATTCATAGCATGAGCAATTTGATCGGTTTTTTCTGAAGTTCCATTCGTGGGTTTCTGTGTAGAAACATAATCATTATTATCCTCCTTCAATAAGGAATCGAATATCGCATTTTGTGATTCAGCATCTAATGTTCTTGAATTTTCTGGCAGTAAAGCGTTGCTGTCGGACTTGGATGATTTTTTTTCTGGTTTATGTAAGCTATCTGATTTGTAAGAATCATGATCAGATTTATATGATTCATTTATTGGTCTATATGAATTATTTCCAGATTTGAAAGAGTCATTTTCGGGGTTGTACGCGTATGATATATTGGATATACTCTTATGGTCGGGTATGAAATTATTACTTTCTTCTCTATCGTCGTTCTTGGCCTCGACTTCTTCTTTGTGTTCATGTTTTGATTCGCAATTAGTATCAATTGACACCTTTGAAGCTACAGGGACACTTTGAGAACTCATAATTACTTGACTGCTCTGTTGGTATTCCTGTACCAATGGTAAACTGAGATCCGCAGTAGTCAGTTCGGTATATTCAGTCTTACTGGTGTTTTGATCGCTATCTGGACTATTTTCTGCAGAGCATTGGGGAGGGCTTGCATTTGATACATGTGTCACTCTGGGATCACAGGTGACGGGATTTTGTGCAGAAGCACTTACAGGCAACTGCCCGACTTGAACTACATTTACTACAACCTCTTGTTTCGGTGGATCGAGAAACTGTGAACTAGTTAACTCATATAGTATTTTTTTGCTGGGTCTCTTCGTTACGTTCCCATTGGAATGTAACTCGCGTGCACTTTTTCTGAAAAAGTCTTTTACTTTATCCCGTAGCTGTATAAACGAAATACATCGTTTCATGATGGCCAATTCATCCTCATTCGTTTTTTTAATAATTTGAGGTATATTCTGTATTTTATCTCTTGTCGTAAAATACGGCTGAGGTAGTTTTACGTCCGACAGAGTCGCAGCCGAAAATTTTGAAGTATAATATATTCCATCTGCCAAATTTTGTATGACTCTGTCGGACCCCTCACCAAAACCCATATCAAAATTAGAATCTTCAACCTGACTAAACTGAGGGCATTCTTTTTCATCGTCGTACTCCGTGGCAATTTCTTCTGCTAACGTTTGTTGTAAAGGGTCGAAGTATGCGTTATTTTCTTTATTAAAATCATCAAAGATAAGTTTCTCAGACTCTTCGAGCGGCGGTAAAGTTGAATCACTATCGTAATTACGATATTTAATCGGCCAATTTTTTAATAAGCTTCCAGGATCTATAGAATTTTTATGAAACGGTCTAGAGTAAGAAAATTTTATAGAAGTACAGTACTCTAGTAAACGCTTATATTGATTGGTATATGCTATTTTAGAGTATATTTCTGTTGTTTGCTTGCATGTGTCAATATTCTTACCTTTCCTGTACTTTTTCTCAAGTTTGCAATCATTTTTCGAGTCACTTTTACGTTTCAACTGTCGAACATAGTCAGGCTGATTGGCTTCCAATCTTGAGTAAGTTATTTTAGGTATATTTAAAGAAAAGTTGGATTGATCTATTGATTCGTCACTTTCATTGAATGATTTCTTTTTCAATGACTTTATCATATTAAATGTTTGGTTGGAGTTAAGACCAGGTAACTCTTTTCCATTACAGCTGTTTCTTGATAGTGGAAAAATGTAACACGTTCCAACGACAGGGTCTACATATGGGGAACCTTTTAGTACAACATTTGAATTTCCCTTGTAAATTAGTGTGACACTTTCACGTTCGTTTTTTCGACTTTTATTCTTTTCTGCTTTTATTGCATCACATCCAATGTTTACGACGGCACTTTCAGAAATGCTGGGTGTATTTTCATCTTTATACATTTTTTGTAATTGATTTCCAAAATTGTTTTTCTGACATCCAAGAGAAAAGGAAGGAGACACGGAGAGGTCAGTTGAATTTAAGCTTACTTCATTTGACTGGTCTGGACTAGAATTCTGAATAGGTAATTTCGACTTGGGCACATCTTTCATTGTATTTACTTTTAAATTATCAATATCTAATGATTTTGATTCACTTTGATCTATATCTAATATATTTTCATCCTTTGGAGTTGTTTCTATATTAACACTCTTTGTAGCACACGACTTTAATAATTCTTTTGAAAAATTTTGTTTTTTATAGTTAAACGTATATTCTTCCTCACAAGACAAGTTCTTACCTTCACCTTTTTCTTTTTCAAATGCCACTTCTATGGTGCCTTTTTGATGAACCACGTTATTAAGATCAATGTCTTTATTATTGTTCATAAGATATTTTTCTTCGAATTGTTTGTTGCTAACGTCATTTGGTACGTCAGCGTCAGAGAAAACATTATCCACAGTAGCGTTTGAGTCATTATCAACCATATTGCTTGAATTTTTTACGTTACTTTTTGAATCTCTTCTGTTTTCTATATCTTCAATAGCATTATTAGATGCTTGACCATTATATTCAAGTTGGGTATTATTACTGTCGTTCACTATTTTCAATGTTTCTAGAGAGTTTATAGAAGGCTGAATTATTGTAACATTATCTTCTTGAATATCTTGTGTGTCCAAATTGCTTCCTTCATAATTATCGTTACCATTATTCTTACTAGATTCTGTGTCACATAAAACATTTGTTCTACTTTCTTTTGAATTTTTAGCCGCAGTTTCGACTAAATTTGATGGATTCTCAAATTTTATAATTTTTTCAAATTCTTGTAAAGGTGTTAACTCTTTTTCTGCATTTTCAATAGGATTTTTTGCTTCTTGATCTTTAAGTATCAGTTGAATTATATTACAATTACTCCTTATTGGAGATGTTTGTGTTTCATCCGTGATAATATTGTTAGGAAAATTATTGCCAGTAGCAACTTTTAATTCTAAATTATTTTCATTTCTTGCCCTTGTATTCGTGTTATTGTAGCTAGTGTCTACATGGTGTAAAACCTTAGACACAAATAATACTTTATCAACAGTTACAGCAACATCTGGACAGAGGTCAAACGTTGTGTCTTTTAGTTTTATTGCTGGTTGTTTACTTTTACTGCTATCTTGTCTCTCAGTGGGGTCGAATTGAAGAGTTGAATCATTCTTTGATATTTTACAATTGTTTCTTTGATCAGTCGTATTAAGTTTTCTTTTCAAGTTATGTGTTGGGTTTTTAAGGAGATAGCAATTTTTATCTTTTTGGCTTACGTACCTTTCTATAACATCAACGTTTCTTGAGATAAATGTATATACAAGATTAAATAAGGAAGGTACTATAAATGCAATTTTCTCTTTCTCAACATCTTGACTTACGTCATTAATTTCTAAATCACTGTCACAATCTGTAGAACTTAATGTAGAACTCAAGTATTT
Source organism: Cyclargus thomasi (assembly GCA_026546445.1). Lineage (NCBI taxonomy): Eukaryota > Metazoa > Arthropoda > Insecta > Lepidoptera > Lycaenidae > Cyclargus > Cyclargus thomasi. The sequence goes on along the minus strand of JAOTAV010011144.1, from coordinate 7,817 downwards.
TTCTATATAATCATCATTGCTTGAGATGAATGTATACACAAGATTAAATAGGGAAGGTACTTCAAATGCAATTTTTTCTTCTTCAATTGTCTGTATAACAACATCAAATTCTAAATCACTATCACAATCTGTAGAACTATCTATATTTATATCAGCATTAACTTGTAAGAGAGGTATTGCTCCTTTATATTCTTGGTGCCTCACTTCTAAATAGCGGATAGTTGGTTTTGTGTTTAACATCCAATCAGAGTTGCAAAAGCTTTGGACAAACGAACAACTGTGACATTTTTCTTTAGTCTCGAAATCAGCAATAATTGAGGGCGATTCTGGTCTCAATATACTTTTGTAATCGCTGCCTGTCTCTAACAAATAAGGTAACATATAAGACTTTTCTAGATTATTAACTTTAGTTTGTATATCATACATCGATTTTATAGTTTTCTGTTGCATTCGTTCTAAGCTGTGAATTCTTTGTTTGGTGCCTGATAGATAATCAGAATTACAAAAGATCAGGTCAAAACTTCGTAAATTATCTCTATGTTTTCCTTCTTTTATTTGTGTATTTGGTGATACGGAAAGAGAATTACTTATTTTATCAGGTACAATTTCTTCATTTAAAGGAATATCTTCTGGTTTCATGGGGAAGACAAATGTGTTAGCAAAATTTAAATAATCATCCTTTAATTTCTGTTTTTGATCACATCTTTCTAAATTAACACGGCAATTGGTATGCAGTTGTACTATTTGCGATTTCAAAAGAGTTGATTGCATGTCTTTCAGTTTATCCAATATATTTTCAGATTTTGAACAAGATGATTCAGCATTTGATTCACCTCTATGAATGTTATTTGGTGCTTCGGTAGAATCGATATTTTTATAGTCAATATTTTCGCAGAAGTTCGGGACATCATTCAGTATGGTTTTATTGTTTTTCTCGTTTTGTGATATGATGAGTGATGATTCTTTGCAACCACTTACTATCATATTCTTATTAATCTTATGTATTCTTACAGTGCACTTTTCGAAGAATTTCTTTTGGTGTTTCTCAAAAGTTTTTGAATCGATTGACTTAGTTTTGTATGTTCCAAATTCAGTTTTGAAATAATAAATATTTTCATCCTCGTCATCACTTAACTCTATTATGTCTGTATTAACAGGATCGGATCTTTTAATGACGCTAGAGATAAGTACCTGATTCTTATTGAAAACATTTTTAGGATCTACTATATGTTTTACATTTACTGTGCAACTTTTACTGTGAAGAATGTTTGTAGTTAGCAATGACTTTATTGACGGTTCTGATAGAACCGTTTTTATATCCACTTGTAAGTTGCCAGAAACTGTCGCACGGAAAATATTGCCATTCGACAGTTTTATTCTTAGTATTTTTTTCATAACATCACCACTAGGCGATGGCAATTCTATAATTTCAGTCACAGCAACCTCTTTATTTAAACCGGTTTTGGGGATATCCTTGGAAATCATTTTATGTACTTGTTGCCGAATTTCTTGAACTGGACTTAAAGTAGTCAAAGGGCCATTTTTCAATAAACCACCATTTGATGCAAATGTTACATTTAAATCATTGATGGGCTCGTTAGTATCTGTTAAGTCTATCGTCTCCTCTGGGTAATTAACAACTTCAAGATTATTAGTAACCTGCACTAAACTTTCTGTATTTTCTTTCAGCTTTTTATTGACGTTAATTTCTTGAATATCTTGCGTATCATTGAATAACTCATTGTTTTCTCTCAAGGTAAAGTTATCCAACTCCGAATATTTTTCCAAAACTCGTTTTGATGCAGTTTTCTGTGCCTCACTTACGTTAAAAGAATTAGTTTGTCCTAGATTAGAACAATTTTTAGAATTTTCCAATGCTGTAATTTCTGTAGTTCGAAATAAATTAGAAGAGCGCAAGCGTCTGGTAGAAGTATTATCACTTTTGTTTATACAGCGTTCACCGTTTAGCTGCAATTCTTTAGAATTTGTAAGATTTCCATTTGAATTACTGTTAGTATCTAATTTCAGTCTTTCGTTTGTTTTCAAGTTATTTTCATTAAGAGTCGTTGGTTGTGTTAACTCATCATTATTAATTCTTTTCTGAAATTTAATCGGAGCATACGTAAGAGCTATGGTTTCGGGTGAAATATAATGGTTAATTTCTCTGTTTATAATTGAATGCCGTTTCCTCCGTAGCCTTTCTATATCGTAAGCTTTACTATCTTGAAAATGTTTATTGTTTGAGCTATTTTTGTTTTCTATTGTCTCGCTAACCTTACTTAATTGATATTCTTGCACTTGAGATAAAACTTTTCTCTCACAAAATTTAGTAGACATATCGGTAGTTGACGAATCAAGGGCTTTTCTCGGTGGTATGTATAGCGACACAGTCATATTTGGTTTGTTAGGATTCTGGAGTGAATTAGAGTCATAAGATTTTGGCATTTCAGTGACTAGATTATTTCCGTTATCAAAAGTTTTACTGGACAACACACTAGAACTAAGATTTGATTCCACAGCTTCATTTAAAAGATCGACCTCTTGTGGATCACGGACAACTTCCTTAAGCTTTGTTTTCTTGTCGTTTGTATTACTGATATTTATATCTAATGGCGTTTCGAAACAATGATTTAAGCCATTTTCTATATATAATCCGGCGGCGTTGTTTCCTTGATCATTTTTTGTTATGTCAAATGTATTATTTATAGTTGTAAAATTGAGACCCATCATTTGTTCATAACTATCGTTTAAAACGAACGAGCTGTTGTTTATCTTTTTTTCACTGTCATTTGTTTTCAGTGTAGACCTCTCACTTCCCATATCAGTATTTAATTCTGTACTCAGAATTTGATTACTATCGCCTAAAATAGGACTGTGCATTATCTTTTTATTGCAATATGTTTCTGTTTTGGCAAGATTGCCTTTTGCGTCTTTACATGATTCTGTGTTCATAATTTGGTCAACAGTATCACCTAATATAGACGGACTTTCCTCTTTATTATTTTTATATACAAGCGTTCCTGTTTTGGTAATTTCATGTTTGTTATCTATAGTTGATTCAGTATTCATTATTTTATTACAGTTATCACTTAAAATAGATGGGCTTCTCACTTCCTCTTTATTATGAATCTCAGGGTTAATTTCAATAACGTTACTTTGAATTTCGACTTTTTTATCATGTTTACTAGAAATATCTTCGGATTTTGATACTTTATTGCTTACACTATTTGGTGGATGTACTAAATTTGGATGTAATTCGGTCTTTAAATTACTGTTTTTCTCTGTAATTGAATAATTGGATTCAGGCTTACTTGGCGTAATTGTTTTAGATGTTTGATCAGTAAGCTGGAATTGCTTTTCTAAAAAGGCAAGATTCATTCTGTTTATATTACTCTCTGTAATCGGATTTGTACATATCAGAAGAGCTCTACCTTCTTTCAAATTCATTCTCGAGCTCTCATCACTATATTGCGCACCATTCGCATTAAACGAGTAAGGTTTAATAATTTCCTCATTTTTTAGTCTACTAGCGTCTATTTTTGTATTACTCTCTAAGTTTGAATGATTTATTACACCAGTTATTGTTTTTTCATTATCATGTTTATTAGTAACGTTAGAATTTGTCAAGTTGTTGAGTGGATGATTCGATTTCGACAAATCGGTGCGAATATTGAACATACTAGGAGCTACATTAGCCACGTTTCCAATGACAATAGGATTACCAACCTCCACACTTTGAGGTGAACTAAATAATGATGTATGTTGTGTATTCAGCACATATGCAGTTTGCTTAATTACATTTAAAGCCTTTGGTTTTTCTACTATTGTAGCCCGATGAGTAGAAGCGGGCATGGTGTTTGTTTGAGTTATCAGCATAAGATTTTGAACTTGATTTGTATGAGTAACATTCCTTAAAATAACATTAGCAGGATGTACAATATTTATTGGAGTCGTAATAACACTTAAATTGTTTTTGTTACCACCACATGATATTTTCTGCGACTGAGATATTGGCCGCGTAGAAACAACCGACGTCCGATTTTCATTACTCTCTTCAGTACCATATTTATCTGTTTTAGAACCTGAAGATTTTGTATAGAGAGGCAGAATCTGATCGGAAATAATATGTAATTTTGACTTTGCATCTGTACCTTGTGAGTTTTCTTTTATCACTGAACATGTCCTAACTACAGGACTAGATACAACTTCTTTAGAAGATTGTCTTGTAGTTTGTTCGATATATTTTACATAGCTGGAATGTACTGACTTTATTTGGTCACTACTTTTATTTTGAGCCAATCTTTCTTTGTCCGTCGTAACTGTCGTTACACAGGAGGATCTGCACATGTCAACTTCTGCATTTAATGGAGAACTCTCTTCTATTTCTTGTCTTAACTCGTCGTCTATTAAATCATCAAGCTGATCATAATCAGAAGTATACATAGATGGCATTATAACGTTAGTTTTAATTGTATTGGTAGCGGTAATTGATTTTGTTGCTTCAATATCTTTCGGGAGGCTCTTTTTTACAACCTTTTTTATGTTAGGCTGATCCGTATTTAATACGGTTGCATTTTTTGCTAGGTTTTGTTTAGAATCGATTATATTTGTCCGCCCCTTCTGCTTAGAAAACATTTTGTTGTGTTCCTGAGAATCAAGATTTTTCGAATCAGCAGTATTCTTTTGCAGGTGACGTAAGATTTCTGCATTTTCTTTCATATTTGAATTTTTGCTCAGTGCCATTTCAAGAGCATCTATACTTTTCTTCTCAGATTTTAGAGATCTCAATTTATTCATTACACTTTTCCAGTCTTCCGAGTTTTCAATTTGAACTCCTATATTTGGCATTACTCTAGCATCTTCATCTTTGCAGTTGTACTGACCTGAACGAGTTCCAACAACTTTAGTGGAGTTTTCATGTCCTATTGCTATATTACTTACAGGCTCTTCACTTCCAACTGCTAGCACCACTACTTTGTCTTCGTTAAATGAATTACCTACATTCATTGGTGCGGTAGACTTTTCAATAACTGTGTTAGGATACTGACTTTTCCAATTACTACCAACGTCTAAATTTCTCTCATTAATAAGATATTGTAGGTCAACAGGTGTCGTGGTCTTTTGATGTTTTTTGATTATAACTTTATTTTCAACAATTTCTCTTGTGGCTTTTGAAACATTTACTATATTCAATCTCAAATCTTTGGGCTGAACAGCTGCTGAAGCTGACGCATTAGGAATACGTTCTCTGTGTGTTATTAATGCAGGAGTATTATCTTTGCTTATGGCTATAGTGTTCCGTTTAAGTGTTTTAGATATAAATATTTCACCTTTAGCTTGCAAATTTTTAATCTTTGTAAAAGAATCATGATCGATTCCTTTTTTTTGTTCATTGAATTGTTTACATTTCATATCTGCTTGTTTGTTTTTATGCATATAGCTTAAACGAGAAAAAGTATTCGGTACATTATCGACACTACTTTTTTGAGGCAGGTTTTTCTTATTTTCGACCTGCTGTTGCAATTTTTGCACTTCCAAATTAACTAAACAGTTGCTCGGGGCGTTTTTTATATCTTTTACTAAATTTACAGGTTGATGTTCCTTCGACCCCTGTTGAATCAAACCAGATAAGAGTGGATTTTTTTGCGCAAGTTGCGACTGTGGTTTTGTGACCTTAGTAGCGTTTGGTTGTTTACTTGTGTTGTTTGTTATTGGAATGTTATGACGCTTCAAAAATTCTTGAAATTGTAATTGGTGTGGATCAGAGACAAGTAAACCAGGTGCGACTGTGTGGTGGCGTGCTTGAAACTGTTTTTGACTAGGAGCAACATATGTCTTAGTAACAGGTATGTTCCTGTTAAAGGTATCCATACCAATATTTTTTTCCAAACGTTTTAAGTTATTGCTTAAATTTTCAGGCTCGGAGTTCTTGTCAATGCTACTTCTTAGTGAGGCAACTTGTATTTGGGACTTCACGCCTTCTCGCCATACAATGTTAACTTTTGATGCACTATTTACGTTTTCTACTTGATTGTTTTGTTGTCTAAATTGAAGAAAGTCTTTTAATTTATCTGTCACCAAATCTTGTTTTTTTGTTCTTTGCATTAATTTTACATAATGTTGACTGTTTGTGTCATGTGTAGAGCTTATATTGTTGGACGTAGTTTTTTGATGCGACCTAACATCATCCATTGAGAATAAGCCATCAAACAACATATCAGTATTATCGTTTCCTTCGGAATTAACAGACGCCAGCGAAGATTTTCCTTGGCTGTCGTAATCACTATCTGTAGCAGATACATGTTGAGTTTTGACCACGCTTTTTTGTTTTCGTCTTTCTTTTACTGGTTCTCTGCCAGCACTCAAAATATTTGTAGCAACGGGATTAGATGCATTACCATCCTTTCCTATTTGTAATTCTTGCTTCAATAGCATTTCCATTTTTTCTCTCTTTTTACGTTCCCTTCTTTCTTTCCTTTTTTGTTTCTTTAACTCCTTCTCTTGGTCACTTTCGCTTAATTTCTTCAAGTCTGGGTCATTTACACTTTTGGGCTTGGGTTTTTTCTTAGTTACATCATTATGTTTTTTAACTGACTTTTTTTTGTTTTCTGATGATTCTTGAACAAAATTAGGTTCTGTATCCAAAGATAATGGATCACTTTCATCTTCCGAATATTTTACTGGATTTTTCCTACCTTTTGGTTTGGTGTAGTTCTTTGTAGAGTCGACTGTACTGATAGAGCATGCGCTTTCACATCCTTCCGCATACTCAATATTATTGTCTGACCAAATGGCTTCGTATTCTAATTCTACCTCATAGCCTATTAAACAAAACAATTATTAATATTTCTGTTATTGTCTGTCTGTATCTGTCTGTATTTGACCAACTGTTTATCAAAAAACAGTTGGTCAAATTTGTAAAGCCATTTCTCTAAATGTTATGTTTTACGGTATACATTAGCTGACATTAAGTTAAAAGATATTTCACTTTAAATAACTGAAACGGAAAAAATTAAGAAAATATACCTTTTTCTATACCATAATAATTATCTTCATCATCTTCTTCTTCGGGTAAATGGTCATAAGTTTTAGGGTCCAAATTCAGATATTTAAGTTCCGTAGTGAGAGCTCGAGTGCCCTCTTGAGTCCTTTCCTTGTATATACGACAATTCTCAAGCAATGTCTCTCTGTAACAGGTAGATTAACATCATTAAAGCTAAAAAAATCGTATTTTACTTTCAACATAATAAAACTAGATTGTCAATTATTAAAAAACTGCATGCTATAATCCAAAATATATTTTTAACTGTTTAATTTAATTTTTAAAGTCTGTATATTGTTACTTTGTATCTATTTTAGTTTACTTATAATGTTATTATAGAACTGAGTAAATATAATATAAATATTTTTTAACTGCTATGACATGTAAAATATCCAATCATGGTTGATTTTTTGTAATAAAATAATATTATATAATGTATAACAGTGTTTAATTTTAAGAAAATCATATTCAGCGTGTTTTTTAGTGTTTTAAAATCATATTTCATGTTCAATTATATTATACTAGCAATGCCCCGCGGTTTCACCCGCTTAGATATTGATCTTGTGCGAGAAGCAGAGGAAAGACCACTAAGCCGATAAGCTTAGATAAATTTATTTGTAAGGGATGGTTGGTTTTTCTTTGTTTGTGTTGCTCGGGTATTGTGGGCGGGAATTGTGGGTGATTGAAGACGACAATATGTGTTATATCTGTTATATCTTCTAAAGTACTCATTAAAATTAAAAACCGTTAAGGACAATATTTATCTACATGAAAT